>QZGG01001677.1:0-56563 GCA_006409495.1 Sedum album
AAGTTTTCAGTTTATTTACGGTTTTGCCATTGTCGTTTTATTTTGTTTTTTTTGTGTTTTAGAAACCCTAGCACTATAAATACGACATTATGAGTCTTATGTGAGGCAGTTTTGAGTTTTTGATGAAATAAAATTAGGGTTTCTTCCCTTAGTTGTTCCACTGCGTTTTACTCTGCATCAGTTACCCTTAGCAATATAGACATCAATGTTGCACGTATTACCACTGTGATGAGGTAACCAAGGCAACCAAAAAATAAGATCAGAAGTAGAGATAATAGGACTGATATTAAGCGCAGAACAGATATCATTTGATATTCGATTTTGCCTATAGGGGACCCTAATCACTTTGACAAGAAGCTTAGCACTTATGTTGATTGAAAAACAAAAAATTGTATGTTGATTTCCAATCAAAGAATTGAATGTCAGTTACCTTAAAAAGGATTGAATTTAATTGATATATTTGAAAATATATTCTAATATATGTTTCCATTATTGTCCTTTTGTGATTTAAAATATTAATTAATAAGATTATATTGTAACCGTCAGATGTAATTAAATGGATGATCTAGATTTGTTTGCATTTTACAACCAAACTACCACTTTTCATTTGATCAATTCTCTTATAAATTATTATATAATAAGTATTTCGATTAATAGCATATTATTATAATATGAAGAAGTTGTAAAGAAAGAAAGACGAGACAAATAGAGAAATAAGGAAGGAAGTAGAGAGGTTTTTCTTATTAATCTTTTCACATAATACAAAGCCTTTATATAGGCATTATAAAGAATATGAAATGACATGAAACTCAAAAGTCATACAACCATCATTATTGTGTATTTATAACACATATGAAGTATTTAGTAATAATCGCAGGGGTATAATGGGAAGAGAAAATGTGGCTTCATTTGGTAACCGTCAATACCATCCTTCCCGCTTTATATATAGTATAGATAACGCTCATTATGTGAAATGACTTGTATAATTTATTTGTTCGTTATCTACTGACTTAAAGCATATGCACCCGTCTTCTCCTCAAGAAATTTCTCCTCGAGAAATTTCTGTTACTATTCATCAAACAGTAGCAACATTTTTGCATGTTTTGCGCAGCCATCACCTTCTCAACGAGAATTTTCTGTTACTATTCATCAATTATTATTTTTTTCTCAAATGTAATTGAATTATGTATCAATTATTAATAGAAGATAACGATAAGATTTTCTACAAATCATAATAAAACACGTGCATTTGACGATAAACTACAAATTTATATAAAATGAGGATATCTAATCTACCAATCATAATAAAACACGTGTTTTTGAAGATAAACTAAAAAATCTATAAAATGAGGATCACGAATCTTGTGAAGTCACACAACCAATTTTCTCTCTTAGCACTCTTAGTTTCTTCAACATCATATCTGCATAATGGATCCATTGTAACAGTATTTTTTTGATTTTTTTGATTTTTTTGATTTTTTTGATTTTTTTGATTTTTTTGATTTTTTTGATTTTTTTGATTTTTTTGATTTTTTTGATTTTTTTGATTTTTTTGGATTTTTTGGATTTTTTGAATTCTTTGAATTCTTTGAATTCTTTGAATTTTTTTGAATTTTTTTTGAATTTTTTTAAAAATTTCGTTGTTATTTATTCTGGACCGTTAGATCAGATCTAATGTAACGGTGCAAATAAATCAGATAGTTATATCTGTGAGTTGGGCATACGTCCAACGCTCCTCGACGCTCTTGATGCTCCAGCCACGCGCGAGGATATCCGTCTTCGTCGTCTTCTCCGCGAGACGGTCATGGCGAAGTCGCTTCCTCGACAAGAAGATCGTTGCCTGAAGAAGACACCGCTGCACAGGAATCGGGAACGGCCTTCTCCAGTTGCTTGCCGAGATTCTCACCGCTGCATATGCCTTATAAGCACAAATTATGTGAATGCGAAACATAAATAATTTACCACTCGGCTTGTTCATACCTATATCCGCTTGTTAATACATATAATAATTTACTACATATTAAAATTCTGTCACCTTGGATAGTGTCATAGCCCGGCTCCTATCTGCTCTCTCTCATTGTTCAACTTCCATTTGCCATCAATGACTACTTTATTAAAAACATGACATATCTTCTGAAACAACACAAATTTCTATGATGAGAAAAAATGGGCTCATCTCATACTTTCATGCACATTTTGACAAATAAGGAGATTTTTTAATTTTTTATGCTGAGTGGGTTCATTTGGCAGTTGCGGATGCATGTAGGGTGGACCGGGGGAGCCAGCCCCCGATAATTTTTCAAAATTTAGAATTAATTTAGAGTAAAATCGTTAAAAAATTTAAATATAGAATAATTTGCCCCCACTGATATTATTTTTATGCATCTAGTCTTTCAAAATAAATCAATATCATTTGGCATTGTCCAGAATTTTTTATGAAGGTTTATAAGTCAAAATCTGACCTGGAAATTAGATCTGGATAATATCATTTGGGATTATTTGTCAATATCATTTGGCATTGTCCAGATCTAATTAAAACCAGGTCAGATTTTGACTTATAAACCTTCATCAAAATTTTCTTTCCCACAACTAAACCTGTTAAAAGTATCGATTGTCATAGACGTTCAAAGAATTTATTATTAAATTATGTGTAGATAAAAGTCAATGTAACCTCATTCATCAAACATTGAAACAAACATTTATGCAGACAATTTAAACATTTGATTAATGCTAAGTTATCTAAAACATGACCTCGAAAAGGAAGTAATCTATGGTGATTTGAAGCATGGAATCTTTGACAGGTCAAATATTCATCTAAAATATTCCTAAATATATGCAAATATTTTGTATTGAAGTATACGTTTAAATTTAAACAAAAATTAGATAATACTAAATATATTTATATTGAATAATTCAAAGTAGCACTGATTTACTTGTAAGACATGATTTTGAGGAACAAGGGATTGAGTTAAATACTTTGCAAAGCAAACTCCATTCATCATTCACACTTTGTAGTTCTTCTTCACCATGGATTTAATCACCATTGGCCACAGAAGTAGTTACAGGAAGCTAAGCAACCCCATCAAAGATGAAGAAGAGGAATATTTTGCTGATAATGTTTCACAATGGATTGTTGGTCAGAAAACAAGCTCCAAATCATGCTTCAAACCCGTAAAGAAGAAATGTGACTGTGCTTTTACGTTCCTTGCGGATAGCATTTCATGTGCATTCTTTAAATCTCTCAAACAACTATATTGTGTCCGTATCGATACAATTGGGGATCACTGTGATGCTGCTTGAAGAGATCAAGATCAGGATTCTGTACTGAATCTAAATAAAGAGCCAAGGAATGAACTGAGATACAAGCAACCTTGGTAAAGAAAGAAACCTATGCATCAAGTAAGCTGTTAAGGAAATTAGACAGGCATTCATTTTAATCTTTTAATATGCCCCAGTGTATGAAATCTTTTGTATGCTACTTGAGCGATACTTGTAAAAAAAATTAGATAATTGATTCTAAACAGAAACTCAAGAAAACTAACACTATTTTTAATAGAACAGATTGTGTGAATATTCATATAGTAATACTTGTATGTATGTATATATAGAAAGAATGTATTCTACTATCACTTGGTAAATGAGTGATAGTAGAATATATATATATATAGGGGAAGTATCATGTGGAACCCCCACCTTTCCATGGATCCATGGATCCTCCTTCATCACCGTTGATTGCATTTTTTGTGTGCACCAGATTGTGCCACGTGTTTGCATTTTTGAAATGCACACGTGAAATGCACATGACAAATGCACACGTGAGTTGCACATGCTCATTAATGCGCTGACACAATCTGGTGCATCCAAAATGCAAACAGTAAATGCAATCAACGGATGCAAAGAGGGATCCATGGATTCATGAAAAGGTGGGGGTTCCACATGATACTTTTCCTATATATATATATATATATTTTTAATTGCACAAAATAAAATGGCAACAAGTAATAACAAAACCCAATGATGAAATGTAAAGTCATATTACAAAAGCAAAATTTAAACAAGTAAACAAAACTGAGAGGACATACGAAAATGTAACGCGATCCAAAATAATAAGCAACAAACAGTTACCAGTTCACTCAGTATGACATGTGTTGTAATATGAATCATAATGGGAACATAAAATTCGGAAGTGCAAATAGAAATATAGCTAAATGCACATAGACAATGCACATACCAAATGCACATACAAAATGCACACAGCTAAATGCATGTATCTAAATGCACTTCTGAATGCACACAGCTAAATGCATGTATCTAAATGCACTTCTGAATGCACATACAAAATGCACATACAATGCAAAGAGAATTTTTAAAAAACAGGTCTTGGCATTTGAAAAGCCACAATTCAGACAACATACTACCGATACTGAAAATAACATATTACAGCATCCCCAAATCGTACTGTTTGGAGTGCAAAGGTCCACCAAAAAAGTGTTGGACAAATTAAGTAACTACAACCAACATTCATTTATAATAAAAGCTGCATCTAACATTAGACTTCAACTTGCATTCGGGTTTGGAGTCCTTCCACAACGATACTCTTGAATAATATAAGAAACCTACAAGGAATCAGCATTATAGTCAATAGCATGAAAGGATGCACACAAAAAAAGGTTAAGAAGCAGCACTTCGAATCCTCATAATAACTTAAGGGTTTTTTAGCGAAAACCACCCGTCCAATACCACTATTTGAACAAAACCACCCCCTCAATTTTTTTTGACTTAACCACCCATGAATATGAGAATTGTTTAATTTTGACAATTTTGCAGGTTTACCGGTTTTAATAACCGTTGACATAGGTTGACTTCTAATTTAATATTAATAAAACTTAATTAAATACTTTATGAACTAATTAATCTCATTAATTAAAATAACCCTAAAACTAAAATTGGTCAAAATCGCTAAAGCCCTAGACTTACTGTGTCGATCCACATCTGAGACTGTGCGGCGGACGCGAAGCGCAACTGAAATTCGATCAATTCAGGAGTGGTGGTGGCCGACTCTCAGGGTCTCAAATCGACTACAAAGAGGGGGTTGAGGAATCGGGCTAATTGGTAGAGGCTGGCGAATCAATCGAAACTTTTCTAGGTATGTTGAACAGAATCCGGCTAATTCATTTTATTTTTCTTGATTTCAAGAAAGTTATTCAGTAGTATTAAGTGGTGATTTGTATTGAAGTTTGAAAAATTCTCAGGTTCTCCAACTCAGTTTACATGTCAAAAAATTTGAAAGACAATTTTTGTTTTTGCGGCTATCCAGCCAAAGAAGCAACTGCCCAAACGGAAAAGAATTATGGAAGACGATTGTACGGTTGTCGTATGTATGGAATGGAAGGAAAGGCGTGTAATTATTTTGTGTGGAAGGATGATGATTTTGGAGAAAGAGCAACGAGCGTCATTAAGAAGATCGTAAAACAAAGTCGAAAGCTTGAAGTTCAGAAATGCCAACTGGAGGAATCACTGAAGATGATTAAGTTAGAACATGAGAAATTGAAGTTGCAGATTTCTGAAAAGATGCTTGAACTTGAATTAGAGAAATCAAAAGTGGATGCGCTTCATCTTGAAATCGAAAGAGATATGCTGAAACACAAATCAGGACACTTAAATTATGTTCTATTTCTTGTAGTAATATGTGGGACATTTTATTGTATGTTTGTTATGTAGTGACTAAATGTAACTTGATGCAAAACCTGAATGTAACTTGTTTGTGTAAAACAGGTTTGTGTAAAACAGGTTTGTGTAAAACAGGGTTGTGTATGTAAGTTAAATGTAGGCTTGTTTGTGTACTACATAACCTGTTTGCTTAGATTCGAAATACCCACTGTTGTTTCCAAAATGTCATGCTTCATTTACAAAAGGTATGTTTTTCAGACAAGAGTTTACATGACCTGAATTTTACATGACTTGAAGTTCTAACAAAACATCAATACACAACCAAAAGTACATAAGTCTATGACATCATTTGATCGAGCGTCGCACAGATTTCAGTTTGTCTTTGGGATCATTTTGTGTACCCACAACCTTGTTTCTAGGCGAGCGTCGAACTGGGGGCTGGTTTTGTCCATCTGAAACCCGCTTTCTTGGTGTGCGCTGAACTGGAGGAGCAGTTTGAACTGAGGTAGCAGTTTGAACCTCAACATTCAATGTTGCATTTACTTGACTAGTCATGGCAATTTCCTAAAAAGCAAAATAGACATAGTTATATAAGAAACTTGTAAACCCAGAAAATTAAATATCAAACTTCAAAATAACCTGGCTACTAAATGCAAACACATAAATAACATGACATTCCCCATTTCACATTGTAAACCCATATGCAAACACATAATGCATTACACATGCAAACACAGAAATAACCTGACTACTAAATGCAAACACATAAATACACATTACACGTTACACGTTACACGTTACACGTTACACAAAATCAAAAGCACCACATTCCACATTTCACATTAAAAGCACCACATTCCACAAAGTTCCAACAGTTTGCACACTCAAAAATAAAAGGGAATTCCAAAATGCATCAAATAAGGGTTATGAACCTGAGTTGTTTTACTTCCTGACTGTGATAATGCTTGTGAACCCATATCTTGAGATGTTTTATTCTGAAGACATAAAAATGACATTACTTCCTGCTGCCATGAAAAATAATACTTAGAATAGTTTTTATTCTGAGTTTTGTACCTTTTTGTTGTATTTTTTTTCTGAGACTGAACAGTAATCGTGCTAGAATTAGTTGGCCTCCCTCCAGCTGTTTTTGAGTGAGTCACTTCTGATCTTGGTATTTTTGTAGTGACCAGCTTGATTACAATTCTTACAGTATTTTGTTCCAACCACCCTAATCTGTTTATTCTTAGACGGGATGTCCTCTCCCACTTCCCTTCGACGAGCATGCTTCTTGGGTCTCCCTGGCTGAACAATATATTGCGGTGGAGCTGGTGGTATCATTCCCGACTTCTCATACATATCCTCTCCTGGCATGCAATTAATTGTCCCACTGTAGGCTTTATTGTACATCTCCCTTGTATAATAAGGATCCACGTAGTCATCTAATTCCTTTCTCTCGCGAACGATACATGCCATTGCATGTGGACACGGAATACCAGTAAGATCCCACTTATAGCAGGTGCATGTTTTCGAACCAAAGTTAACTATGAATGTTTTTTCTCGGCAACTAACTTCATAACTCTTATCACCATCCCACCATGGGAAACAAGTCTTTGTTCCTTCTTCTTTCGCAGCTGCTATCATCTTAGTCGCAGAGGGAGTAAATTTTCCTTTCCACCTTGCCATTCCTTGACGCTTGGATACAATTCTCTTCATTAGCATTCTTCTTATCCATTCTGATAATGCAACTGCAGATTTATCTCTTGCTGGCAGAATCATTGCATTGAAAGTCTCGCAAACATTGTTCAAGAGCATGTCACTTTTACTGTCGGTTGAAAAACGGTGCCTTGACCAAGTTACTGGATCCTGACTCATCAGATATGCATATGCATTTTCATCATTTTTTCTAATATCATCCATTGCTTTAACAAATTCTGATTCAGTGCAAGCTCGTGCTGCAGCCCAAACCGCATCTTTGTACGCCTTCCCTGGCCAAAGTTTTTTGAAATTGTTGTACATGTGCCTAACACAGACTCTGGTACTAGATAGAGGTACGAAGGTACTTAATGTCTCAACTAATCCCTGCAATTAGTCAACCGTCAAGCAAATAAATATGAGAAGCCAAAAAAATCAGATTGTATATCATATGAACAATAAAACTTCATACCTTCTGTCGGTCAGATATGAACGTAGGCTTACAATCTCCAATATCCTGAAATAAGTTTTCAATAAACCATCCCCAAGTTTCCTTTCTCTCCGCTTCCACTACAGCATACGCAATGGGGAATATGTTATTGTTCCCATCTTTCCCAACAGCGACAAGAACTTGCCCTGTAAATGCACCCTTGAGATGACATCCATCCAGACCAATTATTGGTCTGCATCCTAATAAAAAACCTTGCTTACAAGCCTCAAAACAGACAACATGCGCTGAAAAATTGGCTTCTCAGGATCTTCTTGCGTTACCTTCACAAAACATGAACTGCCTGGTGAAATCTTAAGCAGCGTGTGCGCATAATCCCACACTTTCCCATACTGAGCTGCAGCATCCCCTTGCGTAGCAAGCATTGCTCTAAGTCGAGCCTTCCATGCCTGATAATATGAGATTTCAACACCATGATCCCTTAACACTTTACTGATAAATGCCTTTAACTTCCAAGATGGATCGTCTCGATAGTTCTCTAAGTATTTTTCTGCTAACCACACGGAAGTAACTTTTCTGTTTTTGCGCTGCCAACCACAATCATGTTTCGCAACAAAGGACTTCAGCTGAAATGTTCCATCAGAGTTAATCCTCCTGCCCAAAGCTTTAAAAGAGCATATCACATTTTTGCAGACACATTTCTTCCTTGACCGCTTAAGTGTGCAAGCACAACGGTTAACACAGTAGGCTGATACCTTCTTCTTGTCGTTATGCAAGTAGTAATAATCACCGCCTCCTTCAATAGAGAATTGTCTAAGAGCTGAACGGAAAATTGTGTTAGACCCAAAAATCATCCCACGCTTAAATTCAATTTTTTTCTTGAAGTCAACTAAAGGATTAAACTCTGGCCACCTCATGTGGTGCTCTTTATCGTCTCCAGATTCTGTCATGCTAAATAAATAATCTGAATTTTCATCGACAATTTCATCATCCTCAATATCCTCTTCTCCTACTGTCAAATTTCCATATTTAACAACTGACTCGCTAACATCTGAATCTATGTTCATTTCAAATAGAAGATCATCCTCGTCTTCACTTTCAATCATGCCAAAATCACTTCCGGAATCACTGCTTTCTGAACCATTAATATCACCCCCTTGATTATCATCATCCAAATTCACTTCAGCTCTGTTTTCATTCCTCGATGACTGTGGTTCGGGGTCTATCAACTGAGGTGCGGCATTCATCAAATTCTCATCATTCTTTCCTTCTTCAAAGCCAATAGATTTAAAATCAATCAAGCTTGGTTCTTCTCCTCGCACAACATATAAGTGAACATAATTTTCTTCATCAACACATTTCATCATCTCCAATGTATCCAAATCAGTTTGCACCAAACGTAATCCACAATGAATCGATTGTCCAGGAACTGAATACCATATTTCTTTCATGTCGGGCACCGGAATTTCAAATTTAAACATAGCCTCAAGATCAAATATCGACATAAGATCCGGATCAACATCCAAAAATAAGTGAATTTCCCTCTCTTGATACTTCAGTCGACCCATATCAGACATGGAAAAAATACCATCAAAGAAAACCTTAAAATTAACCAAACCTCCTGAGAAAACAAAATATAATGTCAATTAGACGATAAACATACTTCCAGAAAACCAATCTCAGTGTAACCCTAACCTAAACCTCAGCAAACCGAATTACCTTGTTTCGATGTTCCGGCCATGACGATTTGCAACCGCCGACCCAAACCTACCAAACTACAAGATCGATTGAGCTTTCACAGCTGGATCGATGTCGCTTTCGTCACCTCGATCTGAATGGTCGTGTCTTTAGGAAAGAGATTTAATTTTGACTTTAGGGCTTTTACCGATTTTGACCTATTTTGTTTTAAGGGTTATTTTAATTACCGAGATTAACTAGTTCATAAGTATTTAATTAAGTTTTATTAATATTAAATTAGAAGTCAACCTATGTCAACGGTTATTAAAACCGGTAAACCTACAAAATTGTCAAAATTAAACAATTCTCATATTCATGGGTGGTTAAGTCAAAAAAAAAATTGAGGGGGTGGTTTTGTTCAAATAGTGATATTGGACGGGTGGTTTTCGCTAAAAAACCCATAACTTAAAGTAGCTAAAAGCCGTAAGTAGTTTGATCACAGACAGCTTTGGCACACTTCAAATCCTCAATTCAGAAAAAAAATTCTCATAGTCTTCCTTTAAAATGCAAACACGAAATGAATTCAAACATATAAAAATCAATTCTTCAAACTATTGTGGGAAAAAGGAACATACTTGAAACCATATTTTAAGGTAGAAAGCGGTACAAGAGTGACTGGCTGCATGGAGGAGGCGGAGAGCAACGCTGCTATCAACCTGAAGCGTACTAACGCTTCTGAGAAATGAGTAGAAGAGAATAAGGGCAGAAAATGGTCAGAATAGAGAAGAAGAGTTTGTTAGAGTAAGAACGATTTCAATCAAGCATAACTTTTTATTAATCCTCCACCACTATTTAAAGCTGATGTAATTCTCTTACTAAACCGTTATCACAGAACCCACAAATACTTGACACGTGTCTATCTTATTTGTCTTCTTGCGCTGGTGGAATTGGTGTGACAAACTGGTTGTTGGATAACGCGACGTCGCTTTCTTCTTCCTATAGCCTCTGCCTTCATATTTGTTTGCTACATTACTCCCTCCGATGAGAAGGATCTCGGCCTCGAGATCAAAATCTGGATAGTTTTCCTTTAGTTTCACACAATCCACTCATTCAGCATCCTCCTTCTGCTGCCCATCCCAAAGAACTAAGACTTGCGGAACTTCCGAAGTGACCCGTTTGACCACACGATAGTTAAGCACTTTTTTAGGTTGCACGATCGGATGAGCATGAACAAAACACTCTGGCCAAGTGATGTGAAATGGAGGTGATGCTCTACAGAGCTTCAAATTTGAGACATGGAAAACAGAGTGCATGCGACTGCCTTTGGGTAATGCCAATCGATACGCCACTGGACCAATCTTGGCAAGGATCTCGAAAGGTCCATAATAGCGCTTTGCTAACTTGTTCGAGTGGTGCAACTTCAATGAGGTTTGTCGGTATGGCTGCAGCTTAACAAATACCCAATCACCAATCTCATAACTTGCATCTGTTCTATGTTTGTTGGCATACTCCACCATGCCTTGTTGAGCCCTTCTTAGATTATCTTTCAATAGTTGGATTAAAGTGGTACGATCAGCCAACATTTCATCCACAGCTTCCACCTTTGAAGTGCCAGTGATGTAATCAAGTAAAGCCGGTGGAGATCTGCCATATACTGCTTCAAAAGGAGATGTTCGAAGACCTGAATGTACTGCTGTATTATAGTGTAACTCTGCCCAGGGTAAATATGTCATCCAATCCGATTGGCGTTCGAAAACAAAGCATCGTAGATAGTAGGTTTGACCGTCTGACTGCGGATGATAAGCCGTACTAAAAGATAGAACAGTCCCCTGGAGTCGAAATAATTCTTTCCAAAATGTGCTTAAGAATTTTGAATCTCGGTCCGAAACAATCCCTGATGGAAATCCATGCAGTCTACATATATCTCTTACGAAAACAGTAGCTACTCCCTCAGCAGAAAGGCCACTTTTTTTTTTTGATTCAAGGTGAGATTGTTTCATAGAAAAAGATATTACAATGCGAGCAAATGAAGCAAAACCGAAGGGACAAAACACAAAGACATTTCTACATCGAGGAAGTCTCATTCATGACGATTGAAGAGCAGGCCGCGATCGGCACCATCCCAACGAAACTCACCAAAGTCCATAACCCACCGGACTCGAGAAGACCCGCCACAACAGCCAAGATATCAAAACCGAGAGGACCTCAAGGCTCAGAGACCAGAAAAAGCAAAGAGCAGGAACACAAACAACCAGGGACATGGCAAGGGACAACAAGACCCAAGGACACAACCAACCAGGCCCATTCCGCCAGGCCCATTCCAGCCCCAAAGCCCAAAGAGTGAGGAAACCCTAGCACGCCACTCTCACGCCGCCGCCGAATCCCATCAACTCCGCCGAACCACCTCTCGCCGCCACACGCCGAGCCACCCGAAGCCGATCCATCCCACCCGACGCCGATCTCTCCCACTCCGCCGAGCCATCCAACGCCGATCCAACCCACCCGACGCCGAGCCACCTCACTCCGAGCCATCCCACCAGATCCACCTCACGCCGAGCCATCCCCCAGATCCACCTCACTCCGAGCCATCCGACGCCAAGCAACAAGCCCGAGCCACCTCACGCGATCCATCCCACGCCGCCGGGCCCCCGATGCTGCGCCCGTCAAGCGTTCCGGCGATTCCAAAACCCATTCCGTCCTCCCGTCGACATCCCAGCACAGTCCATCCGACGCACGTCCGCCTCCGCGACCCCGTCCAGTGTTCTGCCCCCGCCTGGCCGATGAAAGCACAAAGGCTTGGATTGATGACCAAGCCTTGCAACCCGGCAAATGGCGTCAACCAGCCAGTCAGTGATCGACCACCCGGAACCACAGAAGACCACGCCCTCGGACCACCTCCGAACGACAAGCACCATGGCTTGACAGGAAAACTAGCACAAGGCTAGAGGAAAACTAGCATAGAAGCTAGAGGAATTATTAAAAGGGAAAAGACATTACGAAAGGGAAAGGGAAATCAGGAACAAGCACAAGAAAAACAACACAGCCCTGGGCGGAGGAGGACAGACCGCCTCCCCGAGAGGAGGGGAGCGTCCTCCACCCCAAGCATATCAGTTCAAAGGAGGTTTTAGAAAGAGGTCAGAGTAAACAGGTTCAAATTGGAGAGCCTATCAACAACTACCATTAGTGATGTTTTACCGTGAGACAGTGGTAGTTCCGTGATAAAGTCCATAGATATCTCATCCCAAATGCGATCCGGAATAGGCAAAGGTTGCAGCAAACCTGGTGGTGCCGCATTTAGGGGCTTAGACTGTTGGCAGATCAAACATTGATTAACATAGTTTCGAACATCTTTACGGAGTCCTTTCCACGCAAAATTAGCTTGAATGCGCGCAGTAGTGCGATCAATGCCTGCGTGACCACCGATCGGAGTATCGTGATACTCTTGAAGAATAAGATGCTTAATCGCAACATTTTCTACCACAAAAATGCGATTTTTGAATAACAGCAGACCATCATGGACCTTAAATTTCTCATGAAGCTCAGGGTTCTTTTCCACCTTTTCTAACATTGCTTTTGCATCACCACATGATGCATACACTGCACGTAGGGCTCGCAGCAGCCCAAAAACCGGTTTTGAATGACCCTGCATAACCAAACACGTAGCATGCCCTTCCCTAGAAAGAACATCAGCCGGAATGTTGTCTCTCCCTGGACGGTATACCACTTCAAAATCATAACCCATGAGTTTGCTTATCCAACGCTGCTGGTCAGGAGTGTGAATGGTTTGTGTTAAGATCACACGTAACGGCTGGTGGTCAGTCTCGATTATGAAGCGACCCCCAAGAAGATAGTGACGCCATTTCTGCACTGCTATTACTACAGCTGCGAGTTCGCGGTTGTAAGCCGAACTCCGTTGAAGCACAGGTGAGAATTGACAACTATAAAACGCAATCGGATGTCCCTGTTGTGATAGAACAGCACCCATACCGAGTCCGGAAGCGTGTGTGTGCACAGTGAAGGGAACATTAAAGTTTGGTAATTGTAAAACAGGGGTTTGAGCCAACATTGCTTTGAGATTATTAAATGCTGCTGTTGCTTCACCATCCTAGAGAAAAGCATCTTTTCTAAGGAGTCTTGTGAGAGGTGCAGCAATTTTTGCATAGTTTGACACGAAGCGACGATAGTACCCTGTGATTCCAAGAAACCCACGCAGTTGTTTCAAATTGGTTGGAACTGACCATGTGTTTATGACATGCACTTTATCTGGGTCTACTTCCATTCCTACTGCAGAAATTATATGACCAAGACAATGTACTTTTGAACAAGCAACTGTGCACTTGGAAGCTTTTGCAAAATAAACATTACTCACCAGTAGCTTGAATACCTCTCTCAGATGCAACAAGTGTGACGAATTTGTGATCAGAACGCAGCTGGAGTCGCCGGAGCTCGAATGATCGACGACGGAGCAAGAATCAATTTTGGGGAAAAACTCAAAAATGAATTGAATTAAGCTCACGCGGGATCACTGTTTACTTGATAGGTGCAAGTTTCATTATTTGCACATTGACCCTTATGGAAGCTAAAATGACATCGAGACCCCTAACTAATAATTACAAACAGACCCCAGAATCAAATGATCCTGGCGCCAATACAAAACGCAGCAGCACAGCAGCTTGATCAGTCCGGCGGCTTCTCCGGCAACGTCGCAACCTCCTGAGCAGTCTCAACACCCCCCCGCAAGCTCAAGGTATGGAGGAAGTTTGATACCTTGAGCTTGGAACACAGACGAATCAAATGATCAGATGCCAACGCCTTTGTCAGCATATCAGCAGGTTGATCTAGTGAGCGGATGAACTGAGGAGCAATGAAGCCTGACGCGAAGTGCTGGCGAATCAAATGACAATCCAATTCCACATGCTTTGTGCGTTCGTGGAAAACTGGATTACGAACAATATGCATTGCTGCAATATTATCACAATACAAGGGAATTGGAGTGGCAGTCTCAACCTGAAGATCAAGAAGGAGCCTTTGGATCCACACCAGCTCGCAACAAGCATGTGCCATAGCCCGATACTCTGCCTCCGCAGAAGAGCGAGACACGATAGCCTGTTTCTTAGACCTCCAAGAGATCAGGGAATCACCAACCATCACAGCATATCCTGAGATAGACTTGCGAGTGAGGGGACATGCACCCCAATCTGCATCACAATATGCAGATAGACCAAGACCAGACCTAGCAGAATAGAAAAGACCTTGTGCAGGTGCCTGTTTAAGGTATTTGAGTACCTTATGAGCAGCTGCCATGTGATCAAGTCTGGGATTGGCCATAAACTGACTCAGGATATGAACTGCATAACAAATATCAGGTCTTGTCACGCACAGGTAGATGAGCTGGCCAACTAACCTGCGATATGTAGAAGGATCATCCAGTAGATCAGAACTAGATAGTGCTAATTTGTGATCAGTCTGCATTGGTAAGCTTGAGGGCTTGCATCCTAGCATACCAGCTTCAGATATTAAATCAAGAGTGTACTTTCTCTGATTAATAAAAATCCCTGAATCTGATCTAGCTACTTCAATCCCAAGAAAAAACTTTAACTGACCCAAATCTTTGATCTTGAACTGTGAGTTGATGAATGATTTCACCTCATCAAGAAAACCTGAGTTTGTACCAGTCAGCACCACATCATCTACATACACTAATAAGGCAGTAAAATCACCAGACTTGCTGAGAGTAAACAAAGAGTGATCATTCTGACTTTGAACAAAACCAAACTGAATGATGGCATCACTGAATTTTGCATACCACTGCCTTGAAGCCTGTTTCAATCCATAGAGACTTTTCTTTAATCTGCACACTTTTCCTTGTGCTTTCTCTGAATTATAAAATCCAGGAGGTAAAGACATGTAAACTTCTTCTTCCAAGCTTCCATGGAGGAAAGCATTATTGACATCTAACTGGAACAATGGCCAATTCTTCACAGAAGCAACTGCTAGTAGAGTCCTCACTGTGGTCATCTTGACAACAGGTGCAAATGTTTCATTGAATCTAATCCCTCCATCTGTGTGTAACCTTTGGCAACAAGTCTTGCTTTAAATCTCTCTATGGACCCATCTGAGTGTCTCTTCACTTTATACACCCATTTGCATCCAACTGGGTTCTTACCACTAGGCAAATTAGTAATCTCCCATGTATTGTTCTCTTGCAAAGCTTTGAGTTCATCTTCCATGGCTTAACCCATTCTGGACATTTCTGAGCTTGTTTGTAGCTTGTAGGCTCAGAATCTGACACTAGTTGCAATGCATAATGCTGAAATCCTGATGAACAACCAGAATAATCAACATACTTATGAATGGGATATAGAGATGAACCTGTTACTTGATTACACAAATAGTCTTTCAGCAAAACTGATGGCTTTGGTATTCTGGTAGATCTCCTCAAAGGAACTTCTGGAACAAATATCTTCTTCTGTGACAGTCTCTGTTGCTTGTGAATGATCAAATGTATCACTTCCCACATCTTGATCAGAAACCAAAGGCACTGTTGGGCTAGTTGGTTGTGCTTCAGAAACCTCAGAAAACTCTGTGACTTCATCAAATGGAAATTTATTCTCCACAAACACAACATCTCTACTCACATGAAAACTGTGAGTCTCCAAATTCATCACTTTATACCCTTTCTGTCCAAATGGATATCCTAAAAATACACAAGCCTGTGCTCTAGGATCAAATTTGGATTTATTAGGCAAAGTATTTGTCATGTAACAAAGGCAACCAAATACTCTTAAATGCTGATAACCTGGTTTTGTTTGAAATAGCACTTCAAAAGGGGTTTTCCCATCCAAAACAGTAGAAGGTAATCTATTTATGAGGTAAGTTGCAGTTAACACACAATCACCCCAAAATTTATCTGGTACCTTGGACTGAAATTTCAATGCCCTTGCTGTTTCCAACAAATGCTTGTGCTTTCTCTCAACCCTCCCATTCTGTTGAGGACTGTAAGCACAGGATTTTTGATGTAAGCAGCCTTTTGAAACCAGAAAATCATGCAACTTATGACTCATGAATTCTTGCCCATTATCTGTTCTCAAAGTTTTCACTTTTCTGCTGAACTGTGTCTCAACCATCAACATAAAACCAATCAACTGATCAACAACCAAGCCTTTGTGTTCTACCAGGTAAGTCCATGTACATCTAGACTTATCCTCAACAACTGTTAAAAAATATCTTGCACCTGTGACAGTAGGAACCTTATAAGGCCCCCATATATCTGCATGCACCAAATCAAAAATATTGCTGCTAGAAGAATTACTGTCATGAAAAGAAATTCTATTCTGTCTTGCTTGAGGACAAATTTCACACTGTAAATGTAAACTGTTTTTACACTTTACTTCTGAAATATGTTTCAATTTTTCAAAGGAATATGGCCTAGTCTTTGATGCCAAATATATTCTGAACTCTTTCCAGTTTGCAAACTCAAACATTTATTCTTCAGTGCCCTTTTGAATTGATAAAGTCCTCCAAGCATCTCACCAGTCTCTTCCACAGTCACTTCTGCTGAGTCCTGAATTTTGCAACACTTATCAGTGAATACAATTTTCAAACCTGATTCACTAGTTAATTTCGCAACAGACATCAAATTGAACTTGATCTCAGGTATCAACAGAACTCCATACAATGTGATTTTGTCAGTCAACACACAGTTTCCAGCATATCTAACTGAAACTCTATCCCCATTAGGCATTAAAACACTAAATGGACTGTCCAGTAGCTTCACATCACTTAGAATGTGCTTATAAGGTGTTATATGATCTGTGGCACCACTATCTATTATCCAAGTACTCTCATCTATTTTAAGAGAAGATAGACATGAAGTACCTGCTACATGTTCAAAATTTGTGCCATTGAGAAAAGTCATCAGCTTACTCATCTGCTCCTGAGTCATCTGAACTGGAGTCATCTGATTTGCTGAATCCTTCACACTAGTATCTGCCACAGATTCTTGTCCTGAGTCTAAGACAACATTGTTCACAGCAGTTTTATTACCTTTGTAAGCCCTATGCCATGGTGGATAGCCAATGAGTTTGAAACACTTCTCTTTTGTATGCCCTATCATCTGACAATGTGAACAAACAGGCCTTTTCCCTTTTCCACCATTGTTTGACTGATTACTGCTTGACTTATTATTCTGGTTAGACCCCTGTTGTGAATTCTGAGACTGATTATTCACATTACTGTTACTGAACATGGCTGAAGCATCACTCACCACTGGTCTGTTAATTCCCCTTTGTGTCTCATCCTGAATGATCATGGCATAAACCTTGTCAATAGATGGGATGGGATCCATAGACAGAATCTGACTTCTAATCTGAAAATGTGCCTCACTCAACCCCATAAGGAACTTCATCACCTTATCCATTGCTTTTCTATCATTCAGACACTTTGTTGACTTACAAGAATCTCCCAGATCACACAGCTTATTGTCTATCAAAGCTTCCTCATCTCCCCATAAACTCTTCAACTTTCCATAATATGCTTCAACACTCAGTTCTCCCTGTCTCAGCCAAGCAATCTCTTCACGCAATGCATATATTCTTGGTCCATTAGAAGTTGCAAAACTATTCTGCAACTCAGACCAGGCTTGAATACAATCTGCAGAGTGAATCAAGATTTTCCCAATTTCTGGCGAAACTGAGTTAATAAGCCAAGACTGAACTACCCTACTGCAACGTTCCCAATTCTCCAACTGAACTTCATCAACTGGTTTTGGAATACGACCTCTGACAAAACTAAGCTTGTGCTTAAAATCCAGAACCATCTCCATGGATTTCTTCCATGGTATGTAATTCTCAGATCCAGTCAATCGTTCAGAAACCAAAGACGCTGATATGTTCTCATTAGGACTAACAAACAACGCACGGTCCAATCGACTCATCACAGACACATTAGCATCAGTACTCGCACTACCAGCCATTTCAAGAACTAGGGTTTCAACAGGAAACAATGAAATACAATTTCTGTGCCAAATCAAATTGCAAGAAACTTACAGAATACGCGCACCGGCTCTGATACCATGACGAATTTGTGATCGGAACGCAGCTGGAGTCGCCGGAGCTCGAATGATCGACGACGGAGCAAGAATCAATTTTGGGGAAAAACTCAATGAATTGAATTCAGCTCAACGCGGGATCACTGTTTTACATGATAGGTGCAAGTTTCATTATTTGCACATTGACCCCTCGAGAAGCTAAAATGACATCGAGACCCCTAACTAATAATTACAAACAGACCCCAGAATCAAATGATCCTGGCGCCAAGACAAAGCGCAGCAGCACAGCAGCTGATCAATCCGGCGGCTTCTCCGGCAACGTCGCAACCTCCTGAGCAGTCTCAACAAAGTGATCACTGAAGTTGTTACTAAATATCAGTATATCATCCATAAATACCAACATAAACCTTCGTAGCAGTGGACGAAATAGTTCATTCATGGCTGACTGAAAAGTAGAGGGAGCATTCGTAAGACCAAATGGCATAACCAAAAATTCAAAATGCCCATCATGAATGCGGAATGCCATTTTGTGAACATCGTCTTTAGCCATTAAAATTTGATGATAACCAGATCTTAAGTCAAGCTTGGTGAACGTTGTTGCACCATGTAGTTCATCAAAAAGTTCATCAACCGTAGGCATAGGAAATCGATCTTTGATAGTAATCGAGTTAAGTGCGCAGTAGTCTACACAAAAGCGCCATGTCCCATCCTTTTTCTTAACCAATAACACCGGAGAAGAAAATGGACTATTACTTGGCCGGATGATCCCACCAGTCATCATCTCTTTGACCAATCGCTCAATCTCAAGTTTTTGAAAGTGAGGGTATCGATACGAGCGGACCTTGACAGGAAGAGATTCGGTAATTAAGGGAATTCGATGATCATGAGCTCGAGAAGGAGGCAAGCCATTCGGTGTCGAAAACACTGTCCGAAATTCTGTTAACAGAGTATGTAACATATCTTTGTGAGTTGGATCCATGTCATTAGGTAACAAAGGAAGTGCACAATCCACCTCTCCCTCTGATTGCGAAATCATAGTCATTTGAAACATGGACATTACTGAACCAGTGCGTTGTGCACGCCATAATTGACTTATCGAGAGAGCATTGAATTCTGCATTAGGATTAATGCTCTGAGATTTTTAAACTCCCTCCCTTATGCCAAATCTAAACCCATAATTCTTTATAATCAAATGTTGTGGGTCGAACGTAGGCCAGCCATTGTGCAACTAAAACAGCATTCGCACCATAAATAGGAAGCAAGTAAAAGTCAATCTCAAATAAACTTCCAGCAACCCATATTGGGACCGCTCGGCACAACCCTTCACAACGTAACTGCTCACCATTACCCACTATTACACCGAGCTCTTTTGTAGATTCAATAGCCAATCCAGCATGCTTCGCGATTCGTACTTGTAGAAAGTTATGAGTCGAACCTCCATCAACTAAGATAAGAATCTGTTCGTTGTTTAGAGTACCTGCCAAACGGATTGTGCTAGGTATATGACACCCTTGCATTGCGTTGAATGAGATTGATGGCTCACTGTCAACTATGAGTTCCATGGGAACTTCACTGAGAACACCATTCTCATCATGGTCCCTGTCATCAGTTTCTTCTAAGGTAAGACACTGAAACTTTGGCTTGCATAAATGTCAAGGAGTATCGCTCATCGCAAGTGAAACATAACCCCTTTTCTTTTCTAGCCACTATTTCTGCAGTAGTAAGCTTGCGAATAGGAAGAGTAGGGCTACTTGTGGTAGGGTGGGGTCTTGCAAGTCCAGTTTTTGTAACTGGTGTGGATTGGGAATATTGTCGAACACCTGGTGGGCGTGAACCTACCCAACGACTTGCTGCTAGTTTCTGCTCCGCTATTCTTGCCATACCCATTGCCAACTATAGAGTACCAGGGGAGAGCAACACTATCTCATGATGTACCTCATCTTTAAGACCCGCCAAAAATCGACTTAGCAAGTTCTCAGGTGTGAGTCCCAGAGTGCGAACAGATAACTCCTCAAATTCCTGAATATAAGCTGCTACAGTAGTGGACTGTTGCAGTTTTTTCAAAGCAACCTTTGCATTCCAGAATAAAGATGGACCAAAGCGAGATATAACATCTTTCTTAAATGAAAACCAGTCACGTACCTGATGAGTGCCGTATAGCCACTAGTACCACTTGAGAGCCTCGCCGGACATATAGAAAGTCGCTATAGTCATTCGTTGCTCTCCTGGAATACGATTAATGTCAAAATAACGTTCCATTTGAAAAAGCCAACCCTCAACACCTTCCCCTGTGAATATTGGTACTTCGATTCTCAGAGGTTTAGATGCTTGTAGAAATAACTTGTTGACTCCACTAGATGTGCCAGTGACCATCGTCGTATGTTGACGCGGGCTGCTACTCATGTTTGTGAACGCCGGCGGCGTAGATAACAGAGGTGGTTGTCGAGGCGAGTCCATAGGTTGTTTCTCCTTTGCACCATCCATCCCTGATCCAGCTTGCAAGTTCTCTAGCATCTCCATCATTCGGTCAAATCGAGCAGTGTTCAATGCCATTTCCTCCGCACGTTGTTGTTCTGCTACTTGATGCTTGAGATTCAAATCGGTCACCGCCTGTGAGAGCGCAGTCACCATATCCGCCGTCGCGGCAGCACTCCGAGTTTCCGGCATCAATGAAAGCACCAAATGAAGCGTACTAACGCTTCTGAGAAATGAGTAGAAGAGAATAAGGGCAGAAAATGGTCAGAATAGAGAAGAAGACTTTGTTAGAGTAAGAACGATTTCAATCAAGCATAACTTTTTATTAATCCTCCACCACTATTTAAAGATACTGCTGATGTAATTCTCTTACTAAACCGTTATCACAGAACCCACAAATACTTGACGCGTGTCTATCTTATTTGTCTTCTTGCGCTGGTGGAATTGGTGTGACAAAACTGGTTGCTGGATAATGCGACGTCGCTTTCTTCTTCCTATAGCCTCTGCCTTCATATTTGTTTGCTACACAACCCCGCCGCTGACAAGACAGTTTGAAGATCTTCATTGAAATGAGTTTTTGTAGATATGATTAGCGGCTCGTTAGTGGAAGAGTTGGCGATGAGTGACCTAACGAGGAGGAGGGGTTTAGGTGGTCGGAAGTTGGATGATGGTGGAACAAAATTGAGATTGAAGGCGGCAGGGATTGTTGTTACTAGACGAGGAAGCAACGAGATTGGTCTCAAGTTCAACCCCATCTCTCTGTCGATCTACGAATCTCCCCGAACCTCCTGAACCCTAAACCCATTTGACCGCCTCCTCCCTTAACCTCAGTAACTCTAAACCATCTGACGACAAACTCCCACCCCTCACCTGAACCCTAACCCATTTGTTCGCCTGCTCCCCAACCTCCGAAACCCTAACTCATCTTACCGCCACCTCCCACCTCCCACCTGAACCCTAAACCCATCTTTCTAACCCCAATTTCACACTCAAATACATAATCAAAACCCTATCAAAACAAAATAAAGAACATTATCTTCAGTGTCGTCGCCCCTCTCATTCGTCTGTAACTGCGCCGATGTCGCCCTCTCCGTCGTCTTCAACCGTGTTGTTTTGGAGATTTTGAAAATGGGTTTCGGTGATAGCCTATCAGGCGATTACGTAAGATTTGGTAGGTTTGTTAAATGACGCATATGCCCTTTAAGTTACAAACTAACCTAACTAGCAATCCACATGAAACCAAATTAGGATTTGTCTGACTAGTACACGTGGCCAACTATCATTCATAGTATGCAATAGATGAACGGTAAATAGGGAGGATCCATGAATCCATGGAACTGAAGGGATCCATAGGATACAACCTCTTATATATATGTATGTATGGGAAAAAGTTCGAAAAGGACATATAAGTATTTGTAAGACGGTGAGACACAAGTTCGATCATTGATTACTAATAAACTAATGGTTATGATTTAATCTAAAATAATCGTTAACTTCAACCGACGGTATTTTTTTACAAATCCAACCGCCTTATTTTAAAAAAAGTAACTTTATCTCAATCGTTGGATTAATCAAATCAACGATTAAAATTACGTTCTCCTGTCTTGAAAAATTATATATTTATAATAATGTCTGAAGAGTAGAGATCAAATTAAAACTTTACATATGTTATTCTATAAACATATTCAGGCCTACATCTGTTAAATGTGACGATTTTAAAATTGGGTCAAATTTCAATTTTGAAAACAGATTTTATGATTAAGGTTGTTGTAAATATTCTGTACATTTATGCTGGTGTAATAATTTGAATTTCATTTAATCAAATCATTTAAACAAAATGACTAGAAAATCAATTAAATAATATATAAAATCAGTAAATAAACAGGTAATACATACCATTATATGAAGCTAATACCGTCGAAACCTAATAAATATTTGCATCAAATAATCATAACAAATTCACCCATGTTATTATTATTTAAGAAATAAATGCATTTAACGTTATTTCTTTGCACGCAATATACAAAACTATACTTTAATGAGAGTAAAGAAAGATACTAAACCAGATTGTTTAAAATAAATGCATTTGAATGAATTAACGTTACTTATGTAAACATTGTTTAAAATAAATAATTCCAAATAATATAAGAAATATACAATAAATAATTAAAATGAGAGTAAGGTAAGATATTAAACCGGATTGTAGTCAAGGCATGCTCGACGCTTTCCTTAAATATTGCCTTTTCACAAGTGTTGGAATCTTATGCAATACCTTCTCACACATGCTGGAATCTTAGGCAACACCTTCCTAGGATACAACGAGTCAAGAGTTCAAGCTTATGCACCTTAAGCCAACTCAATCGGATTGAATAAGTCTTCAACTATCACCAATAGACTCCACAAGACAAAGGACAAATAAAAGAGGGGATTATACCTTTTGATGAAGAATATACACATCATTTTATATTGAGCCGGAAGGAAACTCAAGAGTTATCCATTGTCTATCCATGTCCTTTCACTTTATTTTCATTATGTCACTTAATCTCTTATTAAACAACACTCAATCAATTGAGACAACCATCTAAATTCTTGAAAGAATTTACATTGATTTATTTATGCTTATTTTAGTACATAACTTTCCAATATTGAATAAACTTTAATATATAAATTAAATCAACGTTTGGCATTTGAATAGTAAATCTAATAATAAACCTTGCAAGGATTTTAATTTTAATTTTACTATTCTTTGAGGTACACATAACCTTTAATTTCGCTCACAAATAAGGATGCATCCTCATTTTCTTCACTCACTCAAATTATATTCCAATAATCCCTCACATGAAAAAATTTGGAAATAAAAAAATAGACTCGACTCAATATGGTGGTAGCCTCTATGATCTATATCTCCTTAGGATAGATGGGTATGACCTTTGAACATTCCCTTAGAAAGATACGCATTTTTTACTAACTCTTCAGTAGACGCGATGTCCTCTATGTCTTATTACATATCTCCCACATATATAAATCTGACAATTGTACAATCATCATGGGTGGGTTCGTTACGGCACTGAAATCCTTTCCTGGTTTTGCGAGAGTTGCAAAAGAATTATGCCCCACTAATTCTTCATTGAAGCGCCACACTTCTCTCTTACATAGGTGATTCTTTATAAGCAATCTCGGCTTCCCCTGTTTAACAACTAAACCATCATGTTTATGCGTGCACCAAATTAATATTATAATGACATATGCAATAAACACAAGTCTCAAAAGTAAACGTCATGAGTTCTTGTACAAGTTCGACATCTCAACAAGTAAATAAGAAAATACAAGCATAAGGTGAAGAATTCTGCGCTGGGATTTTGTGGGCAAATGTTGCTTGCGCACCGGTGGAATCTTCAGCTCAGTCCGTGCACTCTGCATCAGCCTCTTATTCATGCTCTTGATTTCGTAGTTGATGATCTCCCTAAACCATAGCTCCAAGATTTGTATTTATATTGTGAGGCACTAGCTTGAGGCCAAGGAAGCATTATCATCTAAATTTGGTTAAAAAAAATCTGAAGAATATTCCTGAATTGTTGAGATAATCATGAGTTGCCAAATATGATAATTAGATATTCTGTTGCACGGCTTACGTCAAGCTGATGTCATCGTGACGTGCACGCGGGTGCGCTACTACTCTTTCTCGCACATATTCCTTCCGCGCGCTAACCTTAGCAATTCGCTCCTTGACTCGCGCACTGTCCAGCTCCACACGCTAACTCCTTAGAAAAAAGTGCTCGCCATTTGCGTCCTATTTCCAATGTTTCGTCTTAAGCTCATTTTCCTTCCTGAAATATAAAACTACACAAAACGAGTAATCTTGTACACCAGAACATACAACAAATATAGTATTTAAGGATAAATGATGCGTATAAATGTGCTCTATCAATTCTCAATGAAAGTAGTAAAGTATTTGTTTTCACCTATTGTTGGCATGAATTTTAAACCACACAAATTGCTATGGAATAATTCAAGGGATTCCGTTTTCCTTTCAACTGAATAAAAAGTTGTCCTCGTTAATTTTGCTTCAACGAAATTTCTCATTTATGTCTTAAGTCAATAATGAATTTCGGAATACATTCCATGTTCTTTAGTTTCCTTATTGACTCAAGATTCACATGTCCTAAACGTTCTTGCCATAAAGTAAATAGGTAAAAAAAATTATTCTTATTCATCTTGTTGAGAGCGATTACATTCATTTTCCATAACCTCTCATCAACATAACCCCTCCCCACATGCATGCCATTTCTAGTGAGGACATCTTTCTAGAACTCAAAAATCATTTAGAATCCATGTTAATCAATAATGTTCCAAAAATCAAATTCTTCTTAACATCTGGCACAAAGAGGACATTAATGAGCTTTAACTCTTTTCCAGAACTGAACTTCAAGATCACATTGCCTTTTTCTTTGACCTTCGAAGTTGCTAAGTTACCCATATAAACTTTTACCGAGCATCTGATCTCACAAATGTGGAGAAGACACTCTCAATTGAACACATGTGACAGGTTGCTCTAGTTTTCAAGAACCATTACCACAAGATCTTTATCATCAACATCAGCCAAGTTGACTTCCTTCTTTTTCTTTTCTTCTTTTGGGCACTCAGAAGCTTTGTGACCATGTGGGCCACAGTTGTAACACTTCCCTTGAAACCTAGATGGTTGCTTCCTTATGAAGGATTTTCTCTTCGGAGCCAGCTTATTAGAAGGTTTCTTTTTCTTTTAGCTTTCACCAAATTCAACCATATTTTCCTTTTTCATTCTAACTCTCAACCTCTTTTTAGAGCCACGACTCTCTTCTTCAATCTGAAGCTTGACATAAATCTCTTCAAAATTCAGCTCTTTGAGCTTATGCTTGAGATAATTCTTGAAGTCTCTTCAACCGGAGGCAACTTCTAAATCACAGAGGAAACTTAGAATGATTCACTAATCACTATCCATTCACCAATAATCTCATGAAAGATTAATTGCAGCTCTTACATATGACCCACCACTGTTTTAGTATCAACCATTTTGAAGTCCAAATTTTTCCCACCTTGTACATTTTAGAGCTAGCATCCTTCCTTCAGTACTTATGATCTAAGAACATCCATAACTCCTTAGCGGACTTTACTGATGAGTACAAATTGTACAGGTCAGTAGCTAAACCATTCATGCATAGTTCCGACACATATAGTCAAAATTCATCCATGAATGATAGGCCACGTGTATCTGAATGTTTGACTCATTCTCATTGATAGTAGGAGGATCCTCCGTCAAGAAACGAGCCAATACCAGAGTAGTTTGGAAGAATAGCATCTTCCGATGCCATCTTTTGAATTCAATCAAGTGAAATTCTCGATCTTTTCGGCTGGCATCTTCTCGATCTTTTGATATAAAATATATACATCATTTCATAGTGAGCCACAAGGAAACTCAAGATTTTTTTTATTGTCTATCCATGTCCTTTCACTTGATTTTCATTATGTCTCTTAATATCTTATTAAACAACACTCAATCAATGTAGACAACCATCAAAATTCTCCAAATAATTTACATGGATATAACTATGCTTATTTAAGCACATAACTTTCCAATATTGAATCAAATTTAATATTTAAATTAAATCAACATTGATTCATTTTGGCGTTTGAATAGTAAATCTAATAACAAACCTTTAATTTTACTATTAATTGAGGTACACCTAACCTCCAATTTGGCTCACAAATAAGGATCCATCCTCATTTTCTTTGCTTAATTAACTTATATTCCAACATTAGGTTAGCCAAAATAATCTAATGAAAGATTAGCAAAAAAATTTAAAACAAAAAAGAGCCCCGATGGTTAGCAAAAATTAGGGCATGAAACAGGGATGTGATATTCCGTTCCCCAAATCTCTCGTATTCAAACTCAGCACCAGAGGCAAATCGACCAAACTAGATGCTTGGGTTTTTCTTCTTTTTGACTAGTTGATTGAACCATTGTAGAGGAGACTAGCCAACGGATCCCCATCTTCAGATAGATTGAATCCCGTAAGAGTCCGCAATTCTTATTTGAAAGTCAGTTTAACTAAAAGTTCAGTCGATGTCGATTTCGATGTATCTAACAATTTTCGCTTACGATTCCAGTTTTAACACATCAATCATATCCATATCGTCATTGATTTCTTGACCATACATCTAAATAACAATCATCAGATGATGTATGATTCATAAATTTATTAAGGATGGTTGAATCATGCTTTATTGGTTTCTAAACCATACATCTATTGACAATCATTTGATGATGTATGGTTCGTAATATACAAAGGATGGCTCATGAACCACTTGTTCATTGGTTTCTGAACTACACATCAAATAACAATGGTCATGCAATGTATGATCCATAAATATATAAAGTAAGGTTCATGAATCATGCTTCATTGGTTTTGAACCATACATCTAATGACAATCATCAAATGATATATGGTTCATACATTAACATAGGATGTCTCATGACCATGCTTCATTTGTTTTTGAATCATACATTTAAGATCAATGGTCAGATGATGTATGATATATATATAAGGAAAGTATCCCATGGAACCCTTCAATTCCATGGATCCGTGGATCCCCCTTCATCACCGTTGGATCGTGGATTGCGATGGAAGGAGGGAGCGACACGTGGATGGGTTCAATACATTTTTATTATGTAACCAAGGGTATTATAGTCATAGTTAGGAATTAGTTTGTATCAATGTTAGCATTAATTGTTGACAGCAAGTGTGTTGATGCATTAATGTGGTGATATGTAAGTTTTTGGATGCATTAAATGTGATGTGAGTTTGTTGATTTTAGTTTCCCACCCATTTTAGTCACTCCTTGAAGCTCAAACTCAACCGTTTCACCATCATTTTTCCCACCCATCTTTTTTCACACCCACCATTTTTCACACCCATCCTTGAAGCTCAAACTCCTCCGTTTTCCTTGAAGCTCCTGTAAGTTCCTCACCCGTTTTCCCTGAAGCTCCTCTAAGCTCAAACTCATCCATTTTTCACACTCATCCATTTTTCACACTCATCCGTTTGTAATCATTTGTTTCAAACTGCAGTCACCCCTATTGCAAGTTATGGATAACGGTGATGATGGCAATGGGTTTGGAAGATATCACACGAGAGAGGCGGTGGAGATGGTGACTAACTTTGGTGTGAATCAGAATCATTCTGAGAACGAGATGGTTGTGACCCCTGATTGTACACGGGCTGAAGGTGGAGGTGGAGATGGTAAGCATTCCATTTATATATTCTTCAGTCAGTAGCGCAATCAACGAGTGCAAGAGGGGATCCATGAGTCCACCAAATTGAGAGGATCCACATGATACATTTCCTATATATATAGAGAAAGAGAGAGAGAGAGTTGAGTTTTAGAGAAACATTAAGTATATATGAGACGGAAAGACTTAATAATCTCAAACCACACACTTTATACAACACAACATAAATATATTCATTAACACTAGTACTTTCCTGCACAGAAAAATATGTGCATATATTCATGATGTATAATAAATTATATTGTATATTTTAATTAAAGAAACAAAATACATGTAATTTAGAGTATATTAGATGTATAAGAATGTTAAGTAAATATAAGTAAACAGGAGGGATATTTTCAGAATAAAGAATGTGGCTTCACAAAAATAACTGCTAATTCAACCATTTACGTTTTAAATATAGAATATATAATCTTTAGACAAAAATAAATGACTAAACAATTCTATATGTCCATGAAACAAGAACTGGAAATATGATGCTTGTTTTAATGTCTAATGATTCATGAATAATGCAATATAGATTTATGAATTATATATAGACTCAAACATTAATACGGTTACCAAAACATACGATTATCAAAATTTCCAGGATTTATATACGAATATATTTAATAAAATATTTAATACGATTAGCAAGGATTTTAGGAAGACAATCAAGTTTGTATGAGACTAAAGGAGGACATCATTTTCATCATTAATTTCTATTCATCCAACGGTTGATATTGATAACCGTTAATATCAACCGCCCGTCTTTTTGCGAATTCAACCACCTATTTTAATTTAAAATTAATTTAATATCAACCGTCGGATCAATCAAAACCTCCATGTGTCTTACCAAACTTTAATGTCCCCCAAGATCCGAACTCTAATTAGAAAATTTTACAAAAAGTATAGAGTTATCAAAACAAATATTCAATGTCTTGTGAAAAATTAATATTTGAACCAACAATTTTAATCAAATATCCTTTGATGAAGTCTCCAATCACAAATTTAGACAAATCTTTTACGTCCTAATCAAGTTCACAAATCAACTTTGAATTTTTATTCCATTTTAAACTCTAAGAAATTGATCTCTTTCTAAGTTCTTGTTTTCTTTGGCGAATGATTTCTATTATGAAACAATTGCATCTAGATTATCCGTCTATCTCGTCATTGTTTTCCGTAGATATTCCCATTTATAATTTTTTTGCGTTGAGCTATAAGAATGAAACATTGTTTTCCTAATGCTCATTACCTATTTTAAAATCCCAATTTATTTTAGGAAAATAAATAGTAATTTATTAAATGAAGAATTATGTTAAACTCATCTATGCTTTAATGTTCAACAGACTATTGGCTCGAGCCCGGCCTAGCTCTAAATATTCGGGCCTTTTTAAAAATTTCGAGCCGGGCCGGGCCTCATTAAAATCGTACAGCCCACAGGCCCGGGTTTGACCGCACCTAAATTCAAATTTTAATTCGTTTATTTAATTTTAAAAAATTCAATTATAATTATTTTTATAACAATAGTTTTAAATAATATGTACAACGAATAATCTATATTTTGAATTTATTTATAATATAATGAACTAAAACAATTTTATTTGCCTTTAGAATAGATATAAAATTCATCTATCATTGTACGTTCTCGTGATGTTATATAAATGATATAAATATCATATATTTTAATTTTGAAAAAATATATCTATTTAAAAAATTTGATCGGGCTTTTTCGGGCTTAGCATCGACCCGAGCTTTTTGGGCCGAACGGGCTTCGAAACTCAAGTCCTAGCCCGACACGGTGCTTTTTTCGGCTTAAGTGCAGACCAGATTGGGATGGACCGGACCGAACCTTACGACTTTTTTAGAGCTTTAGGGCCTAATGTACATCCCTAGATTTAGGGCCCATGTCATCCCGAGTCGAAGTCCATGGCCGGCGACGAGAAGTAAAGTGAAAAACCATGCTTGGTTTTACACCCCAACTATTTAATGAATATTTATTTATTAATATTAGTTTCAAGGTTTTGTTTATGTGAAATAGTTGTCTTGACCTTAATAGACTACATGAGCCAGGTTGAGCTCATTGCCAGCTGCGCCGCCTTTGATTTCAGTTTGAGTTAGAAATCAAAATTGGTTCTGGCGCTTAGTCTGAATTTAGGAAATTATGTAACAGGGGTCTTATTGTAATTAACAAATAGTTCGAAGTATAACTTGTTAGAACAATAGGGACCAACTTGTATAATTAGCTGAAGTCTGTAACAAACATAACAGACTTCAGCGCCCAGTTTTCCAATTAATGAAAAATCAAGATTCTCTCTCAATCCTTTCCAATCCCGGTCTCAATTTGAACCTCCGGCGATCTCCGACCGGCGCTTTACTTGCATTTTTTTATTATTCTTTCAGTTTTTAGTTTCTCGTAATCTCGAATGGCTGCTTTAACTGTTGCTGATGGTTCATTTGGAAGTTCTGGTAGTCTCTTTGATCGTCAGACCGATGATCCGTTGTTCGTCAGCAGTAATGAGAGTATAGCATCAGCCTTAGTGAGTGATCCCTTGATTGGAATTCGGAATTTTGTTTCATGGAAGAAATCAATGGAAATGGCTTTGGGAATGAAATTGAAGCTTGGATTTGGTAGAGGTCACTTCCCTAGACCTTCAGATCCTTATGAATTAGCAAAGTGGGAAAGGTGTAATAATGTTGTTCATACTTGGTTATTGAATTCTGTGTCCAAGGAGATTGGAACTTCAATACTTCATTGCAGAGATGCTATGCATGCTTGGATAGTTCTGTAGAACAGGTTTGGTGGATCAGTTCGCCCTAGATTGTATTCTTTGCGAACAGAAATGAACTCTTTAGCACAGGGTGAGATGAATGTTTCTGCATATCATGGTAGGTTGTTAAGCCTGTGGGATGAACAAGATGCTTTGCAAGAACATGCATCATGTGATTTAGGAATTAATTGTAAGGCTGCAGAATGTTCAGATAAAAAAGAGACTGAGTACAAAATCATGAAGTTTTTAATGGGCTTGAATGAGATACATAGTCAGGTCAGAACCCAGATCTTGAGCATGAAGCCTATGCCTAGCTTAGATGAAGCTTACAATATGGTTTTGGAGGATGAAGTTGAAAAGCATATAAAAACTGTTGCATCTGAAATTTCTGCACTTTACAGTCAAAAGAATTCTGGATAACAGAACATAAATGGAGAAAGTTCAGGACAAAAAGAAAAGAGATTTTATAGTCACTGTAATATGTCTGGTCATACAAAGGAGAAATGTTTCAAATTACATGGATATCCACCAAATTACAAACAGAATAAGAACAAGAACTCCAAGGGAAGCAGAGCACATAATGCAGTAACAGTTGTTGGAAATACTTCTGAGAATCCAGGTCAAGCTCCTGCAAATCAGATTCAGTTGGGATCAGTAAGCATGAGTCAAGACCAGCTTAACAAACTCATGAATTTCCTAGACACATCCAGCAGCAATGATCACATGGCAGGTATTATCTGTCTTACATCTATTGATAATTGTTCTCATGAGTGGATTATAGACAGTGGTGCAACTGATCATATAACTCCATATGAACATTTATTACATGATGTTAAGAAGATAAATCCTCATAGTGTATTGATGCCTAATGGAGAGTCTGTGTTAGTCAAAGAAATGGGAACATGTAGACTAAACGAAAGTATAATACTGCAGAATGTATTACTGGTTCCTAGAATCAAGTTTAACATGCTAAGTGTCTCAAAGCTTGTACAAGACTCAAAATGTACAGTTTTGTTCACTAACAGGGAATGCTTTATACAGGACCTAACAAGACAGACTTAGATCAAGATTGGTGATTACAATCAAGGGCTATATCAAAACAAGGGATCTCAGACAAAGTGTTTACATACAAAGCAGAAAACAAAGCAGTTCCATCTGAGGCATAAAAGGCTGGGTCACATTCCTTTTACTAAACTTTCAGAAAGTTTGAAAATTTTCATTTCTGATTTGGGGTGTAAAAATGATTCAGTTCAGTGTGAAATATGTCCATTAGCAAGGCAGACAAGACTTCCTTTTTCAGATTCAGTTTCAACTACTGTGTCAGTTTTTGATATGATCATGCAGATGTATGGGGTCCTTACAAACTCCTACACTGTCAGGCTCAAAATACTTTCTTACAATTGTGGAAGACAAATCCAGAAGTATATGGGTTTTTTTTGATGTCATCAAAAGCAGAAGTCTCAGACGATTTGATTCATTTTTTCAAAATGATACATACTCAGTTTGACAAATAGATAAAATACTAAGAACAGACAATGGAGCTGAGTTTTTGTCAACAAAATTGAATGATTTTCTCCTAAACAAAGGCTGCCAACATCAGAAAACTTGTCCCTACACACAACAACAAAATGATATAGTGGAAAGGAGGCATAGACACTTACTTGAAATTGCCAGAGCACTGAAATTTCAGTCAAAGGTTCCAGACTGCTTCTGGGGTGAATATATCTTGACTGCTGCATACATAATCAATAGAATACCATCAAAAGACATTCAAAACAAGTCACCTCTTAAAGTATTACAAAATGTGCAGCCGAAGTTTGATCATATTAGGACTTTTGGGTGTTTATGTTTTGCTACCAATGTTAGTCCTCACAAAAATAAGTTTGATCCAAGAGCTAGACCTCACATTTTCGTTGGTTATCCTTTTGGACAAAAAGGTTACAAACTTTTTGATCTAGAAACACATTCTGTAGTAATCAGCAGAGATGTTGTTTTCTATGAGGAGATTTTTCCTTATGCAGAGTCCACTTACAAATAAATACTCAGGGATGTAATGAGGTATTTCCTAGATATCAACCTACTTCTGAAGAGATTTATGAAGAATCAGTCCTATTTGAAAATCATCATTCAGAGTCTTCTGAAATCAACAATTAGTATCTGATAACCAGAACACAAGAAAGTCTACCAGAAACACAAGACCACCAGCTAGATTGAAGGATTTTATCTGCAACCAAATAGTTTCTAACAAGGTATTATACCCTATATCAGATTATTCTGACTATAAGGGATGCTTAGAGAAATTTCAAAAAAGAGCTTTAACAATACTGTCAGATATTGAACCTACTAGTTATACTGAGGCCAGTAAAGATGTCAATTGGGTAAAAGCCATGGAGACAGAACTTGCTGCTTTACAAGAAAACAACACATGGATAATTACCAATCTACCTGATGGAAAAGTTCCTATAGGTTGTAAGGGGGTTTTCAAAATTAAAAGACACTCAAATAGAAGCATTGAGAGGTACAAGGCAAGGCTAGTGGCTAAAGGTTATACCCAACTTGAAGGATTCGATTACAATGAGACATTTGCATCAGTAGTCAAGATGAGTACTGTTAGAACTTTTCTAGCAGTGGCAATTTCAAAGGGCTGGCCAGTTTTTCAGTATAAATGAAATAACCACATGGTTTTTTTAATACTGAGAAATCAAAGGGAAATGTCTGCAAACTAACAAAGACTTTATATGGTCTTGAGCAAGCTTCAAGACAGTGGTTTCGCAGATTCAGTGATTCCCTTATTCAGTTTGGGTTTGTTGCCAGTTTAAATGATTACTCCCTATTCACTTACAAGAAAGCTGGACATTTTACGACTTTATTAGTATCTGTGGATGACGTCGTAATAACTGGAACTTCAACAGAACTTATTACTGAAGTCAAAGACTTCATTCATGCACAATTCAGGATAAAGGATCTTGGACATATTCACTACTTCTTAGGTATTGAAGTTGCTAGATCAAAAGAAGGCCTATTTCTGAATTAAAGAAAATATGCACTAGACATTATTCAAGAGGCTGGAACTCAAAACAGAAATTAGCCTTATCTACATCTGACTTACTTCCTGATCCTATAGCTTATAGAAGACTCATTGGCAAGTTGATCTATTTGACTATTACAAGACCTGATCTAGCTTTTTCAGTACACATTCTCGGTCAGTTTATGAACAAGCCAACAAAAGATCATTTAACAGCGGCACACAAAGTATTACGTTACCTCAAATGATCTCCTGCAAGTGGTTTATTCTACCCAGCAATGAAAAGCTCACTTTAACAGCATTCTGTGATGCTGACTGGGCTTCATGTCCTACAACCAGGAAATCAGTCACAGGTTATTGCAAACAACTTGGCTCATCTTTAATTTTATGAAAAACAAAGAAGCAGTCAATTGTGTTAAGATCACCAGCAGAAGCAGAGTACAGGGCTATGGCACATACATCTTGCGAAATTGTTTGGTTAACCAGATTGCTTGAAGAATTTGGAGTGATTTTCAAGGAGCCTGCTGCATTGTTCTGTGACAACAAATCAGCACTTCATATAGCCAAAAATCCTATTTTCATAAAAGAATAAAACATATTGAATTGGATTGTCATGTGGTGCGTCAGTACATCATAAATGGCCTTCTCGTACCTCATTATATTGCTACTGCAGACCAGCCTGCAAATCTCTTCACCAAAGCTTTATTCGCTGCTTCACTCGCCAGGTTGAGCTCCAAACTCAGCCTGTGCAATCCTTTACACGAGCTGAGTATGTGGGGGGGTAATAGAGTACACAAGCCGGGTTGAGCTCACTGCCAGCTGCGCCGCCATTGACTTCAGTTTGAGTTGGAATTCAAAATTGGTTCTGGCGCTTAGTCTCACTTTAGGGATTTATGTAACAAGGGTCTTATTGTAATTAACAAATAGTTTGAAGTGTAACTTGTTAGAACAATAGGGACCAACTTGTAATTAGCTGAATTCTATAACAAATGTAACAGACTTCAGCACTCAGTTTTCCAATTAATGAAAAATCAAGATTCTCTCTCGATCCTTTCCAATCCCTATCTCAATTTGAACATCCAGCGATCTTCGATCAGCGCTTTTCACAGACCTGTTGATCTATGTTTGTTTTTATATGAATTTCGAGCTGAGAGTCGAAAGTTGTTGCCATTCTTGATTGAAATTCGTGATCGCAAAAATAAATTGATCATAATGAGGAGAAAGGTAATTTCGTGATCGCAAAAAATCAATTGATCATAATGTTCTCGATCATTACTGTTTCCTGGCATACAAGAAGGGCTTTATGGTCATTTTGGTGCTCGATACACACTGAGATCCGGTGCATTAAGTATTACTCTTATACATAACTAGGTGTAAATTTGACTTTAGAATCTAAAGTAAGAAACACTTTTTCTACAAAGATCTGGTAGTTTTCATCTTTCGAACAAACAAAAAATATCTTATAGCAAATAAACAATATGTTAATGTATTCAAACTTATCCAAACAGCTTTTCTGATGACTGCTAATAAAGTCATATGGTATAAAACTAGATAATTGAAGAAACAAGACTAAAGAACTGTGCTGTAATCCAGTCCAGACATGTTCCCAGGACTCAACAGCAGAAAAGAACACCACGCGCTTGACGATGGCGACAGAGCGCTAAAATTCTCAGCCACTCTCCCAGATTTCACCTCAGCAGGAGCTGATAATTGCATGTTACACTCAGGCAATACTCTCACAACTCCACCCAAGTTCAGATCAAGCGGGGCAGGTGCTGCAGTTTGCAACCTAGTTGGATGAAACTCAGGTGCCCCTGTCACCTTTTGTACAACATCCTTGAACTCAATCGGCTTCACTTTGTATACTCTAGTCGGATTGGGTGGCAGGGGTGTTGGAATATTTTATTAAATATTCATTATGGGACCGTAATATTTATCGAATATTTAAATATGCTATTATTAAAGATAAATCTATTAATTTAAGTGATCAAATATTGGTTAAGATTTTGGTGTGATAATTATAGTCATGGGAATATCCTGTGTAGATACCAAAGAGATAATTATCAATATCTTTGAGAGACGGATTTGGTAATTATTTCGTTTATAAATGCTAGTGTACATCTATAAATAGGGGTTATGGTCCCCGGTCTACCGTAATGTTCTCAATACTCTGTGACTCTCAGCAGTGTGTTGAATAGGGACATCCGGCTTTGTATTTCAGGCTATTATTTATTCTTACGGATTCCGTTAGAGGTTTAAAGCTTCCGCATCAAGGTACGCAATATGTACAATTCAGTTTTTATGCTTAATCACCGATATGACTATTACGATCCTGGCTGGGTCACGCTATTTTGTTTCCGCTGTGCAACTCTGATAATAAATTTATTTCTAACACTATTTACTGTCTCCGTCGAAATACATTTATTCATCAACGAAACAACCACTGATAAAGATTCTTGTGAGCAACTTGCAAGCACCACTGGATCCACCATTCCCTTTCGGCCAGCTTCGCTATCAAAATGTGCCTAGAAATTTGATGAATTCAGGTACATAGTTAGAAGTAAATCATCTTTCAAATTTCAGTTCAGAATGCTTCCGTGTATTTACTGTGTTTTTTGCTCATTTATAAAAAAGTTCACGTCAAGTCAAGACAAGTACCATTCCCCTTTGAATAATTTCTTCTTTCTTTGCAGCCATCTTAGGTTGGACCAGAGTTTCAAGAATAATGATCCCAAAGTTGTATACGTCGTCTTCAATGTTCGGTTGCCTTTAGAAAAAAACAGTCCTTTGTCAGGTATGAAATTGTAGCTGTTTGCAAATCAGTTCTAACAAATATGAATAGATTTTTTCCAAGCCAAGTTTAAAAAGAATGAAGCCTTACAGCATCTTGAGGTTATCTGGCTTATCAATTTCTTCTGATATAATGGATAGTCCATAATCACTTAGTTTCGCCACTCGATGTTCGCTGATCAGTATGTTATTTATCTTCAGTCTGTTGTTGAGAAAGCTTGGAATAACACCAGTGTGCAGAAAATGCACAGCTTTGGCTATCCCTATCAGAACAGTCAATCTGTCGACCCAGTTCAGAACTTTCTCCATTTTTTCCTCTGCATAAAAAACATGAATGTATGAAAATAAACAACTTCAAAGACTAGCAATTTAATCTGAAACAGTTGTATGCATTGCATTTACCTGACAAATGAGTTCTGAAGTTCCCATATGGCACATATTCATATATAAGAAACACTTTACTCAGGCTTGGATCTGCACTTAAGTCACCATCAATGCAATGACCCAAAAGGCAAACTAAATGTGGATGGCGAGGCTTTGCCAGCAAGTCCAGCCTCAGTTTCAGGTTACGTATTGTGTACTTTTTTGGTAATGGCAAGCACCTAATGGCGACTTGGGTCCCATTCTCTAGTCTTCCTTTATAAAGCTGAACTCAAAAATGGAAAACATGATCATGGGTAATCTTTGTAACACTCAAAAAATGGAAAACATTACAAACTCATGATGCAGCATTGTAAAAAGTACCTTGCCATTTGAGCCACCACCCAAGAAGTTCGAGTTATCAAAATTTTTGGTTGATTCTAGCACTTCTTCTAAAGAAAACGAACGACAATTTGGTGATACTTGAGTGTTTAACTTTGCTGAGTCTGATATGAACCCTGATAAAACACAGTATGCAACAAGTCACTTATCTATTGTCACTTTTAACAGCATTTTCTGCATATGGCTTGTCTAGTTGTGATATTTCTTACTTGCAGTTGTAATGAGCTCAGTGGAAATTGCGGCCGGGGAACCGTCATGTCCTGCTGTTTTGCGCAAAAAATGCCGCTCTGAACTTCCTCTTCCACAATACTTTTTGCAAATGACTAGTAAAACACAAGCCAACAAGGCTGATAATGTGAAGATAACAGCTATGCTAACCGCTATAATGGCTGCATGCGAAGCTCGATGATGGTGATGATCATGAACCTTGTTTTCTACAGCTGCAGCCTCACAGTAGGACACATTGTGCTGATCATGGGACTCAACTGACAAGCAATTCCAGCTGTACAAAATGGTTCTGTTATCAACCTTAGCATCAAGACAAGTAGGCAACTTTCCGTCGAATTTGTTGTTTGATATATCAACAAACTTTAGGCTATTGCTGCAGACTAAATGCTCAGCTAAAGATCCACTAAAACCGTTGGACGCTAAATTCAAGTAACTCAAGTTTCTCAATGCAAAAATTCCAGCAGGAGGCATTCCATTCAGCGAGTTAAATGATAAATCAAGTTGTTGAAGAAGAGCTATATGAGCATACTGATTTGGGATTTCACCACTGAGAGAATTGTTGCTTAAAAAAGCTAAGAGTAAACTCTTAGGAAGCTTTGGCAGCTGGGAACTCAGTCTGTTGTTTCTAAGGTCTAGAACAGTCAAATGCGACAATGAATCAGACCAATCTGGAAAACTCCCATTAAATAAATTATGATCCAATGCTAAAGTCTGCAGATTCTTCATTTTGGAGATCTTAGGAGGAACTGACCCATACAGGAAATTATAACTCAAATCCAAATCAGTGAGTTCTGATAGTCTACCAATCTTATCTAACAAAGGACCCCAAATTCCCAAATTCACCAAGCTAAGAACTTTCAGGTTATTCAATCTTGCTAAAGTGGCAACAAAAGAATCCATTGAGAACTGATCTGACAACCTTTGAGTCTGCCAGCCACTAGAACCTGAAATCCTCAGCTCAGTGATAACATTATTGATGCATGTAATGTTGACTTGGCCTGGAAAAGATGTGTAGCAGAAGTCTACAGTGTGATCCTTCCAAATCTCAAGCTGTGTTGGATACTCTAAATGCTTCCTCAGCTGCATTAAAACTTGGGTTTGCGAGGACAGCAGTTGATGACTTACCTGAATAAGAAAAAACCATTCCAAAAGACACACCAGTGGAAACAGCCTTGTGAACAGCTCCATCAAGATGATCCTAAACTATGTTTGCACTTGAAGTAGCAACATAAGAAAATGGGCAGGCAAAGAAGGAAGTCTCAACTCTCATATCCTCCTCAGTATTTGCTGCTGCAATATTAATGTGCCAGCAAACACTGAAAAACTGACAAAGACATTTACATAGTTAATAACATGTCCCATAAATTTTCACCAACTAAGATCTCACTCAAACAATGATTCTTTTCTTCTCCAATCAGTAAATCAGTAAATGAAAAATTGGTATTGAAAGAGTTTCATTGATCTTGAGTGCAGTCCGCATCCATCCACATGTTTCAATTCTCTGCTATTTTCTTCTTTTTTCAAAGTAACAACTTGACCTTGAGTTTTGAATTATTTAAATAATGGCTGTCTGGATCACCTTATCTTTCTCCTAGATGATGGATTGACTTGTAATCATAGAGTTCAATATAAGTTTACAACAAACAGAGAAGATCAATAAACAGTGAACATACAAACACTATAATCCTTATAACTAATCTACAGATCATGTTTAGCCACATCAGATCCTTGACATGAAAATAAAGTAATCTTATGCAGGCATTTTGGAAATTAAAAAGGGTGGAAAGTATACTTAAAGATTTGGACTTTTTGGCATAGAGATGGATTCTTTAATTAAGATGATCAAAATGAAAGGATGTAATGGAATGGAGCTGATTTAGACCCATCAATTTGGGGCATATAAGTTAGGCAATAGTACAAGTAAAATATAAGTTTGATGGCAAAGTGGGCATTAAGAAAGGTTACTCATTGGAATTGGCAATTTCAGCACACCCCACCAGTCCACCAAGTTTCATTTATAGCTGGCTGTCTCAGAATTCAACAAAGTCACCAGTCTGCCCATCTTGAGTGACTCCAAAGCACAACTTGCTTATTTTTTCTACTAGTGTATGTCAGGAGCATCTTTCTACTCATTTATGTGTATTCAGTAAGCAATAGATTTAGCATCTTTTGGGTTATATTTCAAACTATGGATTGTGTACATGACTCAATCGGTTATCTTAAATTATTTATATATTATTTGTGTTTATCATCCATTCGTATAATATCATGATTAATCACTCTTTTCATATTTTAAGTGCAGCATATCATTTGAATAGGCAGACTCAGATAAGTGGAAAGATGAAAGCAAGTGACACCCAGTGGCAACTCAAACTCAAAATATGTTCTAGTGTTGGCATGTTATTTAGCTAGCAGGAATCTAATATTAGATAGACCACGGTGCCGGTGGAGAAGGCTGCTGTTGCTGCCTCTTACAGTAGTTTGTTTTGTTCTTGTATGAAAACCAAGTGTGGACCCAATGACTTATCCTCGTAAGACAAGGACAATTTGTGTATAATGATGCGATATATTGAATGAGTGAGAGCCAACTAACTCCATCAATGCTGGGCCCTCATTTTGGAACAGACTGATTCCGGATGAAATGTTGGTGACTTGAATACAGAGCATTTAAGGTATGACATCAATATAAGCCATTAAGGGGTGTGTAAAACTCTTTTGAAAATCTTACTATTAGGTGAGACCTTGAGACCCCAATGATGGCCGTTGATTGGGTTTGCTTTTAGGGTCCAGATTGTGCCACGTGGAGGTTAGAGAAATTCAAAAATCAGAGGTGAGAGAAATTGTTGTTTTTGTTCTCTCACCTCCACGTGACACAATCTGGACCCTAAAAGCAAACCCAATCAACGGCCATGATTGGGGTCTCAGGGTCTCACCCAAAATTGAGGGTCTCAAAAGAGCATTACTCTGTGTAAATGGCTCAACTTTACACTTAAAGTAAAAGTAAAAAAGTACACACCGATGGTGCTTCCATACGATATACTCTCTCCGTTCCATTATTAATGTCTCATTTTTTTTTGGTGTCCCAAAATTATCTTCCAATTTCTAAATCTTACCATAAAAGGACATATCTTCTTTAATTTTCCACCACATATTTCTTTCTCTCTTCCTTTTTCACTACTTATTATCTATCAAATCACTTTTTTTTCTCTTTTATCACCACACAATTATTTATTTTACTTATTTTTTCTTTCATTTCTTAAAAACCGTGCAAAACATTAAATGAGACATAAATTATGGAGGGAGTAGATAGAAAGGGACCCAAACCAAGGACTAAAGCCTTTGAATTGCCTCCAAGAAAGGCATTCAGTTATGCATTTGCACATGTTGGCACTGCAGAACTTTTGAAAGTAAGCTTTCAAGTGCTCATATGAAAGCCCTGATGTTGTGCCAACTGTTGAAATTCCTACTCCACAAGGCCAGCCCAACTTAACGGGCTAAGGCCTTTCTATACAATGAAAATTCGTCTCTGAAAACACAGAATCAAAGGAAATCCAATGGAGGATCTTATTGATAATTTGAATTCTAATCTAAAATTTGTTCATCAGGAAATTTTGCATACATTATTATGTGCACATACTAAGGAAGACTGATATGCTGATCAAACTCCTTACTAGGCTCAAATCTCACTGAAATCGGAGGAGCAATCTTGTACGAGTACTTTTTGAGTCATATCAGGTACTCGTAATAAACTAGAAAGAGAGCATCCGGGATGTCTTTAGGTAGATTGCTTAGACATAGATAGAACTGGGACATGTCTTCCTTCCAAGCAGTTTTTGTGTCCACAACATCGTTGTTGCATGTAAGTACCCACAAGTCTGCAGATTGCACTCGCTTTATGCTACCTCGGCAAAATGGGCATGACTCTGACTTCATGTTCCTACAGGTAAAGAAAATATGAGGAAAAAATGTTTAGAGATGAAAATGATCATCTCTTGAGCTGAATAATTATGGACAGGACGGAAATCATTTACCAGTCATGGTAGCAGTTGATGCACATTGCATGACAACAGCTGGGCAGGACAACTTTTGTACAGGTTTCTAAGCAGATACCACATTCATCTTCTCTTTCAAGCTCAGGATCAACAATCTTTATCTTGTCTTCAACTTGTCTGCCAATGAACATTTCCATACTTCGGCGTTTCTGTTGGACATCGTTAAGCTCTAGTGAGCCGCTGTGAAGACGTTGAAGTGAAGGCAATATGACAGCTGTAAATGTGACAGCAGTTAAGAATTTGAAACTAGATATGTCAAAATTACCCATTATCCGTTACCCGCCCTTTATCCGCCCGTTAAAATATCCGTCTATACCCGCCCGTTTAGAGATAAAGGGTAATCATACCCGTTACCCGTTTACACCTGTTTATTATAGGGTCGCCCATTACCCGCCCGTTATATTTCATTAGAAAAATTCATTAAGTTCTACTCATAAACTACCGTCAATCTACTAAAAAATTAGATACTCATTTTTCGTATTTTACAAATAATAGAATAATTGGTAAAATAAAAATATGTAGTTAAAGGGTAAATGAGTTATTAATGGATAAACGGGTCTTTAATGGGTAAACGGGTAAATTAATACCCGTTACCCGTTTATACCCGTTATCCTATATACCCGCCCGTTTATACCCGTTTACATAAACGGGTAAATAATACCCGTTACCCGTTTATGCCCGTTACCTTTTATAACCGGGTCATACCCGCCCGTACCCGCCCCATTTGACATATCTATTTGAAACCATATTTGGACAAACTACATTGTGAACAAAAATAATCAGGCAGGTACATCTGAAGCATGAACACCAAATCCCACAAAAGAGATTGCAAAGGGAAGACTAAAACTTACCATAGAACTCTCTGATGGTAGCTTTTCTTCCATATGAAGTTCGACTTGTTGATCCATTTGGTTTCACCTGAATGCACAATAGATTTTAACCTTTGTATCAGTCACTACCGAGAAGGAAGAAACAAGAATAATAAAGAACTAACCTTATAAACAACAACATGGAAGAGATTCAGGTAACTCGGACGTAAGCCTATGCATGAACTATCCATCCACCGAAACAAGAGTAGGAACTGGAGCTAATTGGTTGCAAGCTAATTTCATCTGAAAACACAACCTCTCTTTGCTAAAGGAATAGACGCTGCCCTGTAAACAAAATCCAAATTCAGCCAACTATGCGAATGCGTGCAAGGTAGATAAACTTAAACCAAATAAATAAGAAACAGAAATGATTTTCTCAAATCTAATTTTACATATGAAAAATGATACTGGCTGTTGATGGAGTACTCCTATAATGGAAGTCAATTAGTCAAAAAGTCAGCCTTATCTTCCAACCAGACAGCAATGAATTCAAAAACCAAAACAAAGTTTCCATCTTTAGATATCAAAGCAGAGCTTGGTGGGTAAGGTCAATTGCAGTGATCATAAGGTAATGGAAATTTGTAATTGACAAAATCGCCAAGGCTTCTTTTCCAAAACCTATAAATAAAGTTGAAGGTATCCCAAATTCCCAATTCAAACTTGAGGCACCGAAAAGCAATCAAAACCCATATAAAGATCACAACTATACCAACAAATCATACAATTAAATTCTTCCAAACCACAGATGAACCAACACCAGATACCTAAAAACACCACAGAAATAAACTCACAGCATATTGGCATGTTGTATGTCGGCTTCAAGCAACTTAAGAGACTCTTTGTAGTTGTAGGAAGTCCTGGGAAGCTGACAATCAAACATATCTACAAATACACCCAACTGGGTCTGTAATCAGATGATCAAACTCTTCAAAGATATATCCTTTTTCTAGGTTTGAATTAGAGCTTCAACAACAGTGGTTGGTAATTACAGATAGCTTCTTCAAAAGGTGGTTCTGTCCTAGCCCAGGTCAGGTTTCTTCTGGTGACCTAATTTCTGGTAATCTGCATAGATTATGGAACAAAATAAAGACAATAGAAGAAGGGGGAGACAAGAAAAGAAAGGAAGAAAATGGATGTGGCACTGCCAGAAAGAGGAAAGAGTTTGATTTTGTTGTTTGGAAATTTAAGGATTTTGTTATGATTTAATTTTTTTTTTTTTGAAACATTTGTTATTTAATTCATGGTAACTCTTCCAACTTTTGGTTTGACTTGGTTTCAAATTGTTTGGGTTGCAACTTTATTTTATTTTTCATTTCCATTTTTTCCATTATTTTTGTTGTGTTTTGGTTGAATTTTTCTATGAAATTGTGATACTTTTGATTGATGACTATGCTAAGAAATAGACTATGTCTCAATTGAACTTAATATCAAACTTAAGCTTGTTGATATCAAATTCATCAATAATTTAACAGTATAATAGTAGCTGTTATGTATAACTAAATTAATAAATCATAATTATGTTGCAACACATCAAATACATTACATCATGTTGGTAGCTAATATTCTACCAACTCCTAACAATATAATTAACACTTTAGACTTGGAAACCAAAGTTGAAAGGTCTAGTGGTATTCTTAATGGCCACCAATAATACTAAATACATTCAAAACTTTTCATCAATTGAATTGACACTATCAATGATAATATGTGTACTTTTTACATTGTTTATTTCCATTCTTAAATAATTTCAACCACTATTAAATAAATACCCAAATTAAAAATCATTTTAAAGCTCCAACTAGTTTACTAGAGTTCCATTCTCATTAATTTGCTTTTGTAAAATACCATAGTGTTTTGGTTTAAAATTAATAAAGATATTTATGAATATAAGAAAAAGAGTTGTACTTTAATAATTGTAGAAGGTTTTGACATTTCCATATACAACAAAAGTTGAGTATGTCACAACCTTGGTGGACAATGCTTTATAGAAGTAAGATGATAAAGAGATGTCCTTTTTGTAAAGATAAGCCTTTTATTTATGACCCTTCTTTTTCATCTTCTGCTCAACTCTTTGATTGAGATTTTCATTTTGTTTCCATATGTATGATAAACTGATTCCACCAAACCTAAAACACTATAAAAAACGTTAAACCACAATAAATGCCTAGATAAAATTGGTCGTCCCTAGTATTGATATTTTATTTGTATGTACTATACATGTACGCAGCAATTTGAAATTATGTTGTTTTGATATTTTTTAACAATTAAGTTATATCATATTATTTGAACTCTCTATCAAAACGACGTATTTTGACCGACCGTAAGTAAAATGGTGTTAGCAATAATAAAGCACAATATTTCGGATGGAATGAAATCTCATGTTCCTGCTAATAACTCTTAACAAAGCTATGTCTAAATGTTTATTCATTTTTATTAACTTAAATAAAAAACTATTTACATATTAATACAAACTACTGATATCTCGCTTCTCATGAGGCCCAAAGCCCAACAAAATTTCCATCGAACGGGAGTAGGGACAGATGCACGTCGTCGTTTCCATCTTTGGTGAGCCACGCCAGAGACAGTGACGGCGTTTGGTGGCGCGAGAGTTGTGTGAACTGAAATCGAATCGCAGAGGGACAGAGTGACGTTGCGGAAGAAGACGAAAGAGTAGAAATTTCGAAGAGAGAAAAAAGAGTCTTTAAAGACAAGATCACCATTTTGGTATACAGATTTGTGCTTTGATTTTAGGTTTTGATACTTTGGAATTTAAATTGCAGGCTTGTGAGTTGCATGTTGCGGAAGATTCAGAAAGAGGAGGATAAGAAGAAGGAAGTGCTAGCCGCAACTTCAACTGCTCGGTATATATTCGCTCATATATTGATAGTTTCTGTAAACGTTTTCAAGTTGGATTTTTTTATGATGTGTTTGTAATGATTTGGTGGTAGATTTTTATAGCTGAATATTAATCTGTTGAAGTGCGTATGAGGATACATTTATTGCATTTAGTTCAAAGGTTGATCAAACTTTTACGGCCTTCAGAACCTGCTTTGCCTGAGGTTGATTATCAGTTAAATTTCACAATGAACCAGCATTGTAAATCTCTGAATATTAACTGCACTCTAACTTTCATTTGCAAGGTATTCCAACCATGTGGACGTATAAACTCTTGCATAGTGATTGGAAAAGACGCACTCTGTGTACGGCAGAGTAATGGAGATTAAGGATCTTGAAATCAAGCTTGACGACCTTTTATTCCCATAATTTAAGCAAACTTGACGAATGGAACCTTGGGAGAGTTTTACAATTGGACTAACATGTATAGGCTGATGGCAGCCCATGAACATATTTAACATACAGGCAAGGTTGCACATATGTTCAATGAAATAGCTGTTGTTGATTTCAGTAATCATTGACCAATGTGTCAATGAGTATCAATTGTTATTCACACGCTACTTCTAGTTTGGCGCTTTAAGGTAATCGACTACACTACAATGCTTTCATCACAAGTGCTCTGTAAGGATGGCTTTGATCTTGCCGAAGCAAGATACTAGGAGCTAAAACCAATCCTTGACGAGGTAAGACTCCTCTTTTATATAATTGAACTGTACTGATGACATTATTTAATGCCACTTCCCCCCTGCTCTGTACAAAATTTGCAGTTGTCAATATAAGAGGCTGAGCAAAAGACGAAAGAGGACTAAAGTGCCCCAACTAGCCTGAAGAAAAGAGGCAAGAACTAGATGTTTTATTATTGTTGTATGCACTTCATAAGGGTATGGATCCTTAAATTAGTTGGATAACCGGGTTTACAGCATGTATTTCTTTCCGCAGGATGTGTGATTTATTACGTGCGATTTATGGAACTGGTTAGAAGAACACAGAAAGTGATACATATTTGTCTTTAACATCTTCATGTAACTTGGTTCTACTTTGAACATAGTTTGACAGTCACATGAAACATGAAATGCATTATTGCTTTTGAAAATCATATTCTAGACATAACCCAACTTGGAAGTTAGTTAAAGAGTGACAGGGAGAGTGAGAGAGACTGCATTAGCAAATAGAGTATAATTAATATGGTCTTTGAACTACTTCATTAGTGATTATTTAACATGTATTTTTAATGGGCATCCAACACCTATTACTCCATTCATTTGTCCTTTTATTGAAACATATATATGCTTCCCACTATTTACATTTCTCTAAACCACATATAAAAAGGCATATTCTCTCCCATTACATATACCCAAAAGATTTAATGGTATTAAAATTAGTTTTAACATTCAAGGTCACCCAACATCTTCTCTTTTTACTTTTATCATGTGTTCAACCCACAAGTAAAAAAAAGCTTACTCATACCCCATTTTCCATAGTTAATGTGCTCTCTTCTTTTCCTTATTCTACATGTCTAGTAAGATCATTAAGAAAACAATGCTTCATGGGAGATTGATTGTTTGGTGTTCCAAGTTGTTAACACGTATCAGATGGAGTTTGGGATGCTCCTTTTCCTCGGCCAATGGTTCAGAAAGTTCTTATCGACCAGAACCACTCATAGCAAAACACATCAACATTACGCATAATGTGGCCATAATTATTCGGGTAGATCAATTGGTCATTGTCAAAAAACCATTGATTGTCATAGCAATAGCAATAGCAATAGCAATATACATAGCTAGAAAGCTTTATACATGGGATTCAAAAAAGCTTGATAGATAAGTTGGTGATAACTCCTTTCTCTTCTTTGTTTTATCTTCCCCACTTTCACATTTTGATTGAGTTTTGACAAGTGCAGAATATGAACAAGTTCCTTTGTTCCCAAAACCCAATGTCTAGTGGATTCACATGCACTATTAGTTTACATATTTTTCAGTTTTTTTAAAGGCTGTCCATGAGCACTGAAGCCACTCACCCTCTTCCCCTTTTTCCCACCCCATTTCAAAAGACTATTTTACACTACATTGGTGTAATTATTGGCTGAAAGTTTTAGTTTCTTTAAACTTAAAGCCTTCCTTTAGGTTACACACATTTCATTAACACTTATAAAAATCCCAACATCTTAGGTCCTTAAAAATATATAAACAAAAGACACACAAACATACCGTATACATTTATATACGAATCCCCATCTAGATGGATACTCCCTCACATGTGAACCCCATTTCGAACAAACCCCCTCCTCTTAACTAGCGAAAGATTCGCAACAATCCCATCATCCTCGTCTCTAATTTCCTATACTAAACACCTGTCTAATATTAAAAAACATGTCTTCCTTTTAGTTTCTTTTCGTTATCACCTTCGTTTGCGATCATGTGTGTTTTCCGATCAGCCACATATATAACCCTTTTCATCCCATCTTTATTTTTTCATGCTTCTTTTTCGCCTTTTTTCGATAGCTCGAGCATCATTTGAAGCTGCACTAGGCTCTGATGTGTTAGCAACTTAAGGGTTAATACTTGAAGCTGAAATGATAAAAATTTCATCTTTTGATTAAGTGTGGGAATTTTGAAGCAGGCCAACCTCACTTTCCCAATTTAATATATAAATTTATAATAAATAGTAATGTTTGGGGAGATATAAATGTGGAAATCCTCTTCCACATTTGGAAACGTATGATGAATCCTCTTCCAAATTCTTAACCCTTCATAATTCTCTGCTGCTGCTGCTTCTGTCTGCTGCTTCAGATTCTCGCTCACCTGGATATTTGTTTCTTCTTTTTTACATCTGGGTTTATGCTAGGAAGTCCAGTTGAGCATAAAGTTTGAATCTTTTTGCTCATCTGAATCGGTCGGGGTTTGATTGATCATGGAAAGTGGGTTTTCATCTCCCAGAGCTGATAAGTTTCCTGCTGGTTTGAGGGTTCTGGTGGTTGATGATGATCCCACTTGGCTCAAGATTCTTGAGAAGATGCTCAAAAAGTGTTCTTATCAAGGTATGTGTGTGGTTGCCTTTGTTTTGACTTGGATTATGCAATTCAGATGTTGTTGATGATGATTGTTGAATCTTGGCAATCTTAATTACTGAATTTGTAGGGTGCCTGTGCTTTTGGGAATCAGCTACTTGTAGTCATTTCAATGGTTGACTAGTGATTTTGTACTGATTGATAGGACTTGTGTAGTGGTACTTGTTTGAAGTGAAATTAGTCTAGCTGTTTTCCTGGTAAACTGGAACTCAAAGATGGGAACTTTTGTTGATTTATTTGGATTCGAGTTGTTGGGTATGTGGCAAATGTTTGATTACGAGCTTGATTGATTATTGCCTCGCAGTCTTTTTCTATGCTCAGAAGGTTAACATCATGACATTTATGGTTAGAAATCTTGATGCATTTTCTTTTCTAATATTTGTCTGGTTGATTGAATATGATTCTTGTTGTAATGCGTGGCAATCAGGCAAAATCTGATTTTTTGTCAGTCTAGCATTGCTACTATGGTTACTTGGTGAACACAATCTATAGATGAATGTGAGTCATTATCAAATCAGTTTCAAGCGTTCTGTCAATATGTTGTTACTATGTGTTATTCTATGCTGGTTGACAATTTGACTTGCTTCATTTGATAACGCCAACTCTGCTGAAACCATTGACTCCATTTCCTTTTCATCACTGCAGTTACTACATGTGGCTTGGCCATAGAAGCTTTAACCAGGCTTCGTGAAAATAAGAACAGTTTTGATATTGTTATTAGTGATGTCAACATGCCTGACATGGATGGGTTTAAACTATTGGAACAGGTTGGGCTTGAGATGGATCTCCCCGTTATCAGTAAATCCTGAAACTCCTGCCATTTTTAGCAGTCCTTCCTATTTTTCACTTCATTAGGATATTTTCAAGCTCTAAGTAGTTTCAATTTACATTTTTTTCAGTGATGTCTGTTGATGGGGAAACAAGCCGGGTGATGAAAGGGGTTCGACATGGAGCATGTGATTATCTCCTTAAGCCTATCAGAATGAAGGAACTAAGCAACATTTGGCAGCATGTTTATAGAAAGAAAATGCATGAGGTGAAAGACATTGATGACTGTATTTATGAAGCTGTTGGAAATGGTCATTTGATGAAAAATGAAATTGAAGATTCTTCTTTAGATGGCAACTCCAGTTCTGTAAAGAAAAGGAAAGACCATGAGAGGAAGAGGCATGCTGACCAAGAATCACTCGACCCTTCATCTTCCAAGAAATCTAGAGTTGTCTGGTCTATTGAGCTTCATCAAAAGTTTCTGGAAGCTGTTAATCAGATCGGCTATGACAGTAAGTAGTTTGCTGCTATAGTCAGTCAAGTATATAGCTAGGAGCTCTGATGTTGTTTAATATAAATTGTGGCATACAACTAGGCCTGCAGTTCTTGTTGAATTAAAGAGTCTTACTAGTTTATTTTTTGGCAGAGCTTGGCCCTAAAAAGATACTTGACAAGATGAACGTTCCTTCATTGACACGGGATAATGTTGCTAGTCACCTTCAGGTACTGTCAACCTCCATTAAATGCGTGCATTGTGTAAGCTATGCAGCTCATCAACCTGTCGATACCCTAGATACTCTATGATTTATTAACTGACGCATTACCAACTTTTTGCCTCCTGAATTGCCAAAATCAATTATCATGTATACTGAAGTACTTATCTTGTCATATGATATTCAGACAACATTTGACAGAGTTTTCATGTATGCAGAAGTATCGTCTGTACCTTGCAAAGGTTCAAAGTGACAATGACCAGAAAACATCTTCAGGGGGCATCAAGCACCAGCCATTCTCTCCTGGAGACTCTGCTGGTAGTTTTGACTTTGGAAGTGTATTTTCATTGGATCAAAAGAACGCAGCAGCAACTCAGTTCGGCTATTCAACTAACCGATCGCTAGTTGATGACTTGGGCATGGGATTCCTTGATGATGAGATTGAGGGTACTATGGTTTCTTTTTCACCATCTGGGAAGCCAAATGCCCCGTGGAAAAATGATCTCCCTGATCCTCAGAAGGCCACTATCATTCCGCAAGTACAACAAATTCAGACTAATTATACCTCACTGGACCGCAGTTATAAATATCAGCAGTTTGAACCAATGACGTCACTTCAGTGGAACAAATCCCCTATGATGCAGTTCACACATCCAAATCATCAGATCACATCATGTCACAATGGAGGAAACGCGTACTGGTCAAGGTCAAATCTTATCGCAGGACAGCCTTTCCAAGACTCTTTCCAATCAGGATTTAACACCTCTTTGAACCCATCGATACTCATGCCTGTAGAGAGACAAGTTCCGGCTTTAGGAACTTTCAGGGCGCCACCCACCTCCATGCTAGACACAAAAATCCCATACATGACTCAAAACTGCAATCCAAAGCTGTTTCACTCAGAGCCAAAAAATTCCATTGCTGAGACACCACAGTTGATTGAGGACGACTCAATTGATTCATGCTTCTTTCAGGGTCTTGGGAGCTCAGGAATGAATAAAAACAATGAGTGCTTCATTCCTGATCTGGACGAGTTGGGAGTTGCTATGAGCTTTCAATAACAACATATCCGCTTATTTACTATTCAGTCGCACAGCCTGCCGCGACTCTAGGTCAGTATTTGTTAATAGCAGAAGCATTACAACAAGAAGGGAACTGAAGTTCATTTTTTCCACTAGGATTCAACTGAGGGATTGACAATTCGATCCATATTTCTACTTTGGTCAGCATTTTTTGACCCTGCTTAGGCTTCATGTACTCATGATTCAGGGCATTATATGATGACCAAGTCTATGTATTAATTGAGTTTTGATCATCAGCAATTTTTTTCTGTATTGAGCATCATTCTGTAGATTTCAGCGAGTATATACGAGCTCGCTAACAAAGCAGTAAATGGTTCGAACAGGATTCGGAGTTTAATGCTATGCATATAACAACTTGAGCCTTCAATTTATTAATGTTATGCATTTGAAAAACTGGGTACAATGAGTTGTATCTATAAGAAAGCTCAATGCTTGAGCATTACAGTTGCACATTTGTGAGAGTGCAGATGCAAGAAAACGAATTGAGCTGATAAAATGATAGCCTCTGTCATAGTTTTTCTTATGACACTGACACTCTTCTCTATAGTCCGAATAAAAGATGGAAGAGTCATGACTGGCTGCCAGCTCCCTTAATTGCATGATTGAAATGTTTTACTTACTCCCTTAGCCAAGGTGCTAAGGCCGGTGTCCACTGAATCACTTCACCTTCCTTGAACCACAAACCTACATAAAATGTCACAGCGGTCAGAAGAGTGAAACAAAAAAGGTGGATAATGACATCATATCTCAATGTGTATGCATTGCAATAAATTAAGTGAATAACAGGACTCTCTATGCATTATATGCAGTGAAAGAGCAATGAAAATAGCCAACCGAAAACATAAATCGTATCAAATTTTACAAAGGCAGAACAAGGAGTTATTGAGTTAAATAATCTTACCTATTTCACGCTTGCCATTCTCAGGGCTATCACTACCATGTACCACATTCCTGCCAAAAAATTTCAGCCAAACAAAGTTTTGAAGAGTTGTAATGACAAGTCTTGAGAGAACAGGCCCCAGCTCCAACTAGAGTCCTTTGTGGACATAAAATATAAACTACGAACTTCTTAGATTAATGGATTACAAACCTTCCAGTCTGCACAGCGAAGTCCCCTCTGATTGTGCCAGGTGCAGCATCCAGTGGATTAGTAGAGCCTATCAGCTTACGAGCAGATGCAACCACACCGACTCCTTCCCATGCCTTGCAAACATCAAATTAAAATTTACACATACCGATAAACTAAAATTAGCCACAGACAAAGCACTGAGACTGAATCTAGCATGAGAACAATACCATACAAACCACAGGACCAGAAGTTATGTAGTCTATCAGTTTGGGGAAGAAAGACTTGGATTTTAGCTCACCATAATGCTCCTGCATCCAAAACAACACAAAACAAACTATGTCTAAATTGACATCATAAAGAAAATGAATCCATTCGGCAATAAAGATAACGTCAAAACCAAACACCACATGAAGAGCTTAAGTTAAAGGCAAACATACCTCAGCCAATTCTTGGGGGCATTGGAAGAGCTTCAGTCCTGTAAGCTTGAAGCCCTTCTTCTCAAATTTGGATATAATCTCGCCAACCTGATACACCATTCATCAAAATTCAATCAAACAGTAAACATCTAATCGCCTAAAAGCCCCAATACAATCCATCCGAAAGAAAAGACACCAACTTTATCGCATTTCTTATCATCCAAATTCTAACAAACCATGAAACATATGAAAAGTAAACTCACAAGACCACGCTGAACTCCATCAGGCTTAATCATTATATAAGTCTCCTCAACTTGCTCCTGAAAAACCAAAAATTCACACACCATATACAAAAAAGCAAACACTTTTCAACCAATGGATACTAAAACTGACCATGGAAGCGACCAGGTGGGGAAGGAAAATGTGGGTCGTTGTGGAGTGGTTGGTGCGATGAGTCGGTATGTGCGTGGAGAGGAACAAATGAGTGGCACCCCGATTGACTGATGATAAGGAGCGGAATCTGCCGCTACTGCTGGACCGGTGGACGAATTTGTAAGCGTCGGTTGGCGGAGAGAGAAGCGCAGCCGGCCGTGCGGCTCCGAGCAACGATACGGTTTCCATCTTCGTCGTTTAATCTAATCCTTTCTGCGTCTTCTGCTGAGATATACGCATCATTTTAGTGACCAAACTGCCCTTTTTTGTTAAATCCAAATTTGTGAAATTTTAAGTCAACGATTTCAGTGTAAAAAGAGTATTTAAATAATCAGAGAAATTGGCTGATTGTTAATTTAATTACTCTGAAGTCTGAACTAGTAGTAGGATGGAACAGGCATGTCAAATTAGTGAATATGAAACTGGGATTAGAGATCTAAGTGGAACATTTGTCATTTGAAAATGCTCATTTAAATAAGAACATGGAACAGTATTACCAGTGTCATTAATTACAAGAAGAACGGAATAGAAATATCAGGGATGTTCTTGTTACTGGAACTTTGGGAGCTTTTGACAAGATCTTTCAAACTAGTCACTGTTTTCCTTTTACGCTTTTTTGTTGAGCTTACTGTGCCTGTTATTTCTGTTTTAACGGAGTTGAGGCCAGGCTCTTTCTTTCCTGATTTATTCCGTGGTCTTTTCTTGGCATCTAACAAACTCTTGTTGGTTCCGACTTGTGGAGTAGCTGGTACAAATTCACTCTCAACATTTTCTATCGTAGCCACCTCAAGAGCTGAAGAGGTATTGTCACTGTACCTCACAGAGAATTCTGTAACCAAGGTTTCAATGGTTGTAGGGATACAAGGACTACTATCTTTTGGGAATGTTTCGGAGTCAGGTGTCCTGTTGGGAGACGAGGCACTTTTTGCAAGAATCGAGTTTATGACTTTTGGTTTGATAGCTGTTTTATCCTTTGGAGGGCATATCCGTTTCATGTGTCCCTTTAGAGTTCCCTCTTGACAGTTTGATGAGAGCAAAAATGACAGTTATAAACCACGTTGTTCTGAGTAGGCACCTTAGATCCTTTGTGCTTACGACATTTGCGTCTTTTATTTGTCTCTATTCGAACTGTGCAATTGTCCCCAGGATGCAGTATGGTCTCGCATCTGTGGAAAGGCGATTTCATGACAATTAGCACATATAAAATTCAAAGAAGACAATATGTACAAGACAAAAATACTACAAAAATAAGTTTTGTTTTCACATCAAACAACTAGAGTTATATATCAGATTATCTGAGACGAGCAGTTACTATAAGACTCCATACTAGGCACAGCAAACGGCGTAAGAGATATAACAAAATCTGATCCAATCATCTGCACACTGTACACGAATAATTCCACTTTTATACTATATTTTTCTCCGATCAGGTCCAATCAGTAGGAAAACTGCCTGAATCTCAATAATGGCATGTTGTTTTTATACTGTATTCATCAACTAAAAAAAGTTCAACTCTAACCTCGCAAAAAGCAAGCATTCAAGTAAAACCTACTTTCATTAGCACAGTGCAAATAAGATGCAACACTAAAACAATAAATTAACATATGAGTTCAATTTCTATAAACCACTGCCATCATCAACTGAATGAGAGATTAAAAAAGTACCTTTCGCACATAAATAAGGAGTCATCAGTTGGCATTCCTAAGGAATCTCCAAAGGACGCAAAGCGCCTACCGAAGAAAGAAGCCAAGGAAGGAATAGCGGCAGCATCTCCACTAGACCACATTGCAACATTCTTTAAATGCTGTAGCTTCAACATAGACGCTTTCGATTGCTTCTTTCCATTGCTTCCATTCACTCCTACAACATCCACCATCTTCTGCTTCCCCATTCTCTTCTACAATTCAATCAAAAACCGATGGTGAATCTGAGGGAAATTAAGTAATCAGCAACCGCATCAAATAATTAAAAGCAAAAAAGGGTCTACATGGATTCGGAGCTTATAACGGCGGCGCGCGGCGGTCGGCGGTCGAACTTTGTCTAGCCGAGACAGACCGAGCGATGCAGCCTCGCCAATTTCGTTAGAGGTCGACGCCTTGTCCCTGCCTGAACCCTAATCTAAACCTATTTAAATTAAAACCTTAAAAATAACGGTCCGAACCAGATCAGACCAAAAATCAGCAATTTCCTGAACTACGGATCGATCCGTGACCGGTTTGGACCAACGGTCCGATTCGTTTGTTTTCCGAATAATTATTTTATTTTATATTGAATTTATTAATTATTAATACGAATAATAATTTCTTGTTACCGTTATAAGAGGAGTTTCCTAATCTTGTTAGCTTCGATATAACGCAGAGTAAATTAATTGTTTCGTAAAATTAACTCTAAATTAAAGTTTCTTAATTTCAGATTGGCCGCGACTATAAATATGAAGAACACAGCAAGGAATCAACAGATCTGAAAGTTTGACGGATCTCGAGGAGCGGGAGATGAAGATCGCGGTCGGTAGTCGAGGCGTTGTCTTCGAGCGATTGTCTATCGGTATTCTGTATTTATTTTGTTCCGTTTGTTTTTTGTTCAAAACAACGCGCTGGTTGATTTGTTCAATTGAGGGACTTTAGGGTTTGGGAAATTGGGGGTTTTGAAATATGATGTAATACAATGATGTTAATGCTTCGGTAGTGGCAATTTGGAATGTTTATTTGTGAAGGATACTGTTTCAATTTCTTTCTATTGAAAAACTTTCGAAAGTAAATCTTGGGTTGTCTGTGCAAGTTTTGAATTACATGAAAGGTGGGATTTGTGTCTTCATTAATTTGGGAAGTACGTGGTTTCATTAATCTGAAAATGGAAAGGAAGGTGGGATATGAGGATCATAAATTTGAGAACTGTGGCGAATGGTTTCAATTTTTCTGCAAACCATTTTTTAAATTTGGTTGGTCTGTCAAGCAAAATATTTTGAACTTCTAAGAGCGTTTGGCGTGATACCCATGTTCTTTAGAAGCGTAAAATGAAAGGTGGGAATGTGGGATATATGAATTGGTTGGTTTGAGATCTCTTGAAAATGGTTTAATTCTTATTTAAACCATTTTCAAATTTTTGTTGGCTAATAAGACTTTTCAGAACATTTGGGGTGATGCCCATGTTCTTGTAAAGCATAAAGTCGCTGGTATTTTGGGATGGCGTTTTATTTGTATGGAAAGTGATATGTGGCCAATACTATTGTCCTAAAGAAACAAGTTGCTGGTAATCTTGGGGATGACTTTAGATGCTCTTTCAGCCGGTTTTATTCATTTGGCAAGGG
>QZGG01001678.1:0-56696 GCA_006409495.1 Sedum album
TGAGATAACAAGCTGTCATCACAGCATCTCCCCAAAAATTCTTTGGCACATTTGAATGGAACATCATAGACCTTGCTACTTCCATTAAGTGCCTATTTTTCCTCTCAGCCACTCCATTTTGTTGAGGCGTATATGGGCAGCTTGTTTGATGTACTATCCCATGCTTGGCCAAGTGTTGTTTGAAGGCAATGCTAGTGTATTCTCCACCATTATCTGATCTCAAAACTTTTATCTTGGCATTGAAATGGTTAGTAACATAGTTTTGAAAATTCAGAAAGGCCTCAAGAGCTCTATCCTTTGATTGGATCAATGTTACCCAAGTATACTTAGATTTCTCATCAATGAACGTGACAAAGTACTTATGATTTTCCCTAGATACACAAGGTGCAGTCCATACATCAGAATGAACAAGATCAAAACAATTCTCATAAGTAGTTGATGATTTTGGAAATACAGATTTGCAATGTTTACCCAAAATACAAGCTTCACATTCATCATTTTGAAAGAAACACTAGGTAACATCAACTTAAGAGCTCTAGAGTTGGGATGTCCTAATCTAGCATGCCAAACTAAATCATTAACCAAACTGGAGCTGAATGCAAACTTTGAATCAGACAATGTCTTAGTATCTTCAAGCAAATATAAGCCTTCTTTGGCTACTCCTTTTCCAAGTAAATAATTGCTTTTAGTGTCCTGAAATTTCACCTCATTAGGACTGAAAATAACATTGCAATCTAAATCAGATGCAACCTTTTTAACAGATAACAAGTTAGAAGTAAAACTAGGCATATAAAGAGCACTTGACTTCTTATCAAATAATTCAAGATTTCCTACACCCTCAATGGGTATCTTATCACCATTTGCAATCACAACACTTCCAAGGGCAGGTTTAACATCACTAATCAGTTTAGAGTTACTAATCATGTGATGAGATGCACCTGAATCTATAATCAAAGATTTTGATGTGTTTGATGTAATGAATGATTTACCTCTAGGTTTACCTGAATTTTCTTTGAGAGCTTTGATGAGAGCTTCAAGGTCAGATTTTCTTATTATCCCATCCTCATTACCCTTAGAGGTAGTCAAAGCTTGTCCTTCTCCTTCACTGGACAGATGAGCTTTAGCCTCCTTGAATTTGTTTGGTTTAAGGTGAGGATGAAGAATCCAACATTTATCCTTTATGTGCCCCTTCTTTTTGCAATACTCACATATCACGCCCTTTCTTTCTTCTGATTTGTGCACCACCTTGTTGGCTAGAGCTACTTCAGCGTGGTTAGCCATGGGAAGATCTCCTTTTCCTCCAAAGAGCCCAAGGGAACCTTGCTCCTTCTGAACTTGAGCACACACTTCTTCGAGTGTAGGAAGTTTATCAGCTCTCAAAATGTGTTTTATCAGATCATTGTAGGTTGGATTTAGTGTAAGAAGTAACCCAAACACCTTGTCCTGCTCCCTCCTTTCATTTAGAGTTGCGGGATCAGTTGTGGTTGGTCTAAGCATTTCCAGCTCAGCCCATAGGGATCTAAACTTCCCAAAATGTTGTGTGAACTCCATTTCTTCTTGGCTCAGATTTGATGGCCCTCTTGACCTCAAATACTTTGCTCAGATTTGATGTGTTCCCATACACCTTTTGGAGTGTGTCCCATAAGTCCTTGGCTGTCTAGCGAGCACGTCGTTGAGTGCTGCAAATTTATCCCGGCTCTTCTACTAGTATAGTCTTGGTAAGCTGGGGTCGAATCCACAGGGAACGGTGAGAAGTCGTCTTTTATCTACAACTAAAACTGGGGTTTGTGAGTTAAACAAGTAAAAGAAAGAAAAATAGGAGTGTGTGTATACTACTACTGGCGCACAGAACAAATACAAGTGTAAACTATGAATAAGAGATGAGCTCAGCTTAGACTTATCACTATGAACTTCTATGTTATCATGGGTTTTTCTAAAGATCTATGACAGATTGTTCACGCAAGTTAAGGTCCGGTAAAGGCTTAATAACTTACACATATATTCCGGTAAAGGTCTATATGATATTACTATCCAACCTAGTCTAATTAACCACGAATCCGGTAAAGGTAGTGATTAACTATTCTAGTGCTACTCCTATCATTCACTGTAACGTACCTCTGATAGTTTAACGTTAGATAATGGAGTCTATAATTAGGTCTGCGGATAAAGGCTTCGCCTAACTATCTAAACTAGTGATCATCCAAGTTTGCTCGGAGTAATAATACTAAACAGGTCATGCATTAAGAATAAAACCTCAAAACATATAATTCATAGATCAAAGTCTAAACTGAATTCAGAAAGTTAGCCTGAACATATTCATCTCAAAATTCATATGAAAACAACAAGTAGAAATTCTATAGCCTGGTGCGCGCGTCGTCAGTGCGCGTCACAGTTCTTGTGCGACCCATACTCGCGCGCCACACTGCTCGCGCGCCAGTTGGTCTTTGGCTCTTTTGTCACTTTGTTGTCTTTTGCTCCGAGATTCAGCCTTCTTGTTGCACTTTTGTTCTGACTCTTCTTTTAAACCTGAGATACAAAACTACACCAAAAGCGTCATCTTATACTAAAATATGTTAGAATCTAAGCAGTGTAAAGGACTTAAAATAGCATACAAAAGTGCTCTATCAAATCCCCCACACTTACTCTTGTTCGTCCCTGTACAATCCGGCTTCCTTACCTCTTGTGCAATGTACGCGTGAATGTTGGACTTACTGTGCCACATGTCTGCGCCACCCTCACAACCAGTGCAACTATGACTATACAACACAAAACTGATTTAAGTAATTAATTCAAACCTTGTGTTACCTCTCTTGTGGAATGCAACCAATTCGGATGACTGGGAGATAGTCCTGTTTAAGCACCGGTCACCGAATTCTTCTTGATTTGCGATTGCATGGTTATTTGTATTTGCTTTCTCTGATACGTGATTGATCCGCGTCTTAGAGTTTCTGAGCTTTACATCTTTGACGCTTCACTTTTTTTTGTTCTCGGACAGTTTGATACATACTTTGCTGCATGATTTCTTCTTTTTATTGTTTCGGCTTTTTGAGCTTTAACTTTAAACTGAATACTGATAGAGTGCAATTGTACGCTACTTTAAGTCCTTTACACTGCTTTTATTCTAACATATTATGGTATAAGATTACGCTTTTGGTGTAGTTTTGTATTTCAGGCTTAAAAGAAGAGTTAGAACGAAACATAACAAGGAGGCTGAATTTCGGGCAAAAAGAGCACAAGGCAATGATAACAGATAAAAGGCCTCTGGCGCGCGAGCAACATGGCGCGCGAGTGAAGGTCGCGCATTAGACAGCAGAACGGTGACGTCAGCAGAGAGCGAGATATTCGGAACGATGACGTCATCACGCGCGAAGAATATTTCTAAGTTCAGTTTTTGGAGATTTAATATTTCCTAAGCTGATTTTTAGAGATATAGATGATTTCCTACAGATATCCTTGCCTAAATATTCGTGGAAACCCTAGGAGGCAAGGCTATAAATACAAAGATTTATGGAGATCACATGCATGCACGCAGAAGGGACCAGACGGCTCAGAGCAGAACTCCGATCCGGCCGTGCGCGCAAGCTGTCACGCGAGACTGCCGACGCACCACTTCAGATTTGTCTTGTTATTTAGTTGTTATTCAATTATACTTGAGATGTATTCAGTCAGCATGAGTAGCTAAACTCGATGAACTCGGTTTGGGTTTTGATCTATGAATAATATGTTTTGAGGTCTTGTTCTTAATTTGCATGATTAAGTTTAGTATTATTATTCCGAACTCAATTGCATGATAATTAGGTTAGACAATTAAGCGAAGCCTTGCATCGCAGACTTAGTTGTAGAATCTATTATCTATAGTTAAACTATCAAAAGTACGTGACTGTAAATGATAGGAGTAACACTAGAATAGGCATTAACTACCTTGACCGGATTCGTTATTGACTAGACTAGATTGAATAGTAATATCATACGGACTTTGATCGGAATGTATGTGTAGGTTATTAAGCTGTGACAGGACCTTAACCTACGTGAACAATATGTCATGTATCATTAGTGACCGAGGATAAACATAGAAATTCATAGTGATAAATCTGAACCGAGATCATCTCTTGCATAGTTATTTACATCTTTTTCACTTGCTGTCTGTTTGTGCGCCAGTGGTACTTGCGCACCAGTTTCTGTCTTTTCTTCGTACTTTTTACTCACAACCCCAATTCTTAGCTTGTAGATTGAGAAGAGACTTCCACCGTTCCCTGTGGATTCGACCCCAGCTTGCCGATACTATACTAGTAAGGAGAGTCGGGACAAATTTGCAGCACTTAACGATGTGCTCGTCAAATACTTTCTGGTCCGGATATTATTCTTGTCTAGAACGGTTTCCAATCATGGCCTTCGGATAGCAGCTATGGAACCACGCCCCGCTCTCGCTTCTGACCAGTCGCGCGCAAGTCAGGCTGCGCGTTTGCAACCGCACGCCCCTTCCCGAGCGACTAACTTCAGCGAAGACAGTCTGTTTTCCCGTCTCGTCACGCCGTTAGGGTTTCGCCTTCGGCATCTACGTGACTGAGCTTGCTCTCTAACCTTTGACCGCGAAGTACCAACCTCCATGAATACTCATAACCATAAAACCGCTCCTCAAGTTTGGTTCGGTTGACTGCTTCTCTAGGAGTTTCTATCGGCTCCACATCCCTCTTTATTCCACTCAACAGATACACATAACTCGAAAAAATTAACAAAAAATCAGAATATGTCATATACGCACAAATTACCACAGGTGCGCGAGTAACGCATACAGGTCGTGCACGCCAGTATTTCTTGCGCACAACACCTTCTTGAGATTTCATATGTCAACTTGTCTATACTAAAAAAACTAAATTTTTTAATCTAAACTACTCCTAAGATAGATGTACTACTACCCCCCACACTTAAACAAAAACGTGTCCTCACGTTATGCACAAGTAGTAAAGAAGTCAGTAGCAAGCATGCATGTGAAAATTTAGCATCGATTATAAACACAGTTCAGAATATAGCCACCCACCGAGTCATTTAAAACACCGATTAAAATTAAAGCACCGAATAAAAACATGTGTTTTAAAAAAGAAATTCAAACATTCACCAATATAGTTCAAGATACCGAATTTCAAATATTTAAAACGAAGTAGAAAACGACCGGGAGAGCTCTTCAATTGGATCTTCACTCTGCAGCTCGTACCCTTACGGAATCGGGTCTCCCACATGCCATCCTCTGGGCGGCGTCTGGTTCAGATTGGCACCCTGTGGTGCCATATATTCCATCATACGCTGAGCGTTGAACACCCATCGTTCATCAATCTGAACAGGCGCGCGACTTCCTTGGTCACAGGACTCAGCTCGCACACGCTCTGTCTGGCGTCTGCCTCTTCTAGGCACCGCAGGCTCTGGCGCGACCACCTCTGGCGAAAGCCTGGCATTCTCCAGTCCGCGCCTATAGCTCCACTACGCATTTCCATCCGCGCGAACCTTAATTCCCTTATAAAGACGCATCTTCTGGCGCGTCAGGAACTCAGCCTGTACGATAGTGTGCTCGTCTGTCCAGGGCTCCATGTGCAGCGCACGTAAGAAGTGCGTGATCAATCCTCTGCATAGGGCCTCTTTTATGTAAGGCAAAAATTCAAGTGAGTTAGTATCTGATAAGCAAACATAATTAATATGATCCGAGGGTAAAGAAATCAAAAACGCAAAGTCTCGCGTATTGGGCCCCTCAGATGCGCCAGACAGTGCGCAGGTTAGCCCTCGCGCGTCCTTGAGTCGTGCAGCCTTATTCTGCATAACCATTCTACGTACTTTCTCTGCGTTCCGATGTTGGTCCCACATGTCATATTGTTCATGACTTCGCTCTCTATTCCTCTTATCAGGTGGTTTGCTCTTTGTGTTGTTCTGGCGCGCCATAAGTATTATCTTCTGGTTGGCGCGCATGGTCTCAGAGGGCATTGGTCTAGATGTAGCAGTTTTGTCTCTGAACTTGACTTGGTTTTCCACCACTGGCTCTTCCGATAATCTTATTCGGTTTATGACATCTAATCTGATTTTGTGTTTCTTATCTTGTAGTGTCACAATACCATTACCGACGTCAATGCAAGCTTGCGCGGTCCTCATGAATGGTCGGCCGAGCAAAACTGTTCCTCTTGCTTCAGTATTCGGCTTGTTCATATCGACTACATAGAAATCTGCTAGAAACTTTAGTCCACCGACATGAGTCAATACATCTTCTATCTTTCCCTTTGCTTCGGTCTGTGAGTTGTCCGCTAGTAATAGATTGATCTTAGAAGGCTCTAGAGGTCCCATAGATGATGCAGAATATAGCGAGTAGGGTAGCAAGTTCATCGAAGCCCCTAAATCTAGCATGCACTCGCTAGCAAACGTGTCTCCAATGGTGCATGGAATTGTGAAGGTTCCGGGATCGACAAGCTTTTCTAGTAAGTTCGAAGCCAAACACAGCTTCAAACTGGCCTGGAAATCATTCAGCATGATTTCATCATTCTGCTCCGATGCTTCAGGATCGATGCGAGTGAAAACTGGTGCAACGACTAGCTCAGTACTCACCTCTGCTGCGCCATCAGTAGCGCGCGTATCAACTGGCGCGCTAGTACTGTCTGGTTGTGGCGCGTCTACATGGACCATGTTGATTCTTCCTGATAGAGTGCTTTTGTACGCTACCTTAAGTCCGTTACACTGCTTACATTCTAACATATTTTAGTATAAGATTACGCTTTTGGTGTAGTTTTATATCTCATGTTCAAAAGAGAAGTTAGAATAAAAGTGCAACAAGAAGGCTGAATCTCAGAGCAAAAAAAAACAACTTGACAACAAAGGACAAAGATCACTAGCGCGCGAGCACTATGGCGCGCGAGTAAGGGTCGCGCAGAAGATAGCAGAACGATGACGCCAACAGATAGCGAGATGTTCAGAACGATGACGTCATCACGCGCAAAGAATATTTCTAAGTTCGGTTTTTGGAGATCAAGTATTTCCTAAGCTGATTTTTAGAGATGCAGATGATTTCCTACAGATATCCTTGCCTAAATATTCGTGGAAACCCTATGAGGCAAGGCTATAAATACAAAGCTGTATGGAAATCATAAGTGTGCGATTTTAGAGATAGAAGTGCGGGCCAGCTGCTGACGCAAGCCAGACAACGCGTCACTCACATTTGTCTCGTCATTATAGTTGTTCATTATTTAGGTTTGAGATGTATACATTCAGTATGAGTAGCTAACTTACTGAATTCGTTTGGATTCAGATCTATGAATAACATGTTTTGAGGTTTTGTTCTTAAAATTGCATGATAAAGTTTAGTATTATTATTCCGAGCACAATTGCATGATAATTAGGTTAGACAATTAAGCGAAGCCTTGCACCGCAGACTTAGTTGTAGAATCTGTTATCTATAGTTAAACTATCAGAAGTACGTGACTGTGAATGATAGGAGTAACACTAGAATAGACAATAGCTACCTTGACCGGATTCGTGGTTGACTAGACTAGATTGAATAATAATATCATACGGACCTTGACCGGAATGTATGTGTAGGTTATTAAGCTGTGACAGGACCTTAACCTACGTGAACAGTATATCATGTATCTTTAGTGACCGATGATAAACATGGAAATTCATAGTGAAGAATCTGAACCGAGCTCATCTCTTGCATCTTATTTACTTCTTGCGTGACTGCTTTCTGATTGTGCGCCAGCTCTACTTGCGCAACAGTTTTCTTTTCTTTAATTACTTTCACTCACAAACCCCAGTTTTAGTTGTAGATCGGAAGTTGACTTCTCACCGTTCCCTGTGGATTCGACCCCAGCTTACCAAGACTATACTAGTAGGAGAGCCGGATAAATTTGCAGCACTCAACGACGTGCTCGTCAAATTTTGGCGCCGTTGCCGGGGAACGCGCTAGAGAAGTTTTCCTTTCGTTTTCTTTTTCTTTTTGTTATTTACTTTTTATTTTGCTTATATAAAAATCCAAAAAAATTAGTTACGTTTAATTTAGTTGTTGTTTTTGTTTTGTATGGAAGATTTTGGTGAAAACAGTGTCATCGGCAGAAGAAGAGAGACTCCAGACGCGCCAGTGCGCAACGCTGAAAACATCTTTGCTCGCCTACACCCAGCTGAACTCGAGGAAATTAGAAGAGAAGTACGCAGAGACTTAGAGTTCAGAATGGATGCTGAGCTGCCAAGAAACGACAATCAGCTAAACAACAACATGGATATACGCGCGCCACCACCTGTCGCGCGCATACCTGCTCAACCTAGTGGCACGCCGCACCATTAAGGAGATGTCTGCTCCTCAAGCAGTTAATCAGCCATGGTGCATCGTACTGCCCCCTGATGGTCACTTCGAACTAAGGACCCAGCTTGTTCACTACATACCCAAGTTCCATGGTATGGCTAGTGAGAATCCGGTGAAACACGTACGAGAGTTCGCGGCCATTTGTGAGAATATGAGGAATGGGAACGAGGACCCAGAATTGCTGAAACTTAGAGCCTTCCCATTCTCACTTTGTGATTCAGCTCGACAATGGTTGATGGGGCTAGCACCGGGATCGATAAGGACGTGGCCCGAGTTGCAGGAACGGTTCTTGGACAAGTTCTACCCTGCAGCTAAGGTGTCACTACTCAGAAGAGAGCTAGCCGCGCCAAAGCAGTTGCACGGAGAGTCACTATCCGAGTACTATGAGCGGTTCAGGGAACTTGAAGCGAACTGCTACAATCATGGACTCCCGCAACATGTGCTGATATAGAACTTCCTCAATGGATTAACTGAAATGGAACTCAGGTTGCTGAATGCTTGCGCAGGAGGCAATGTGAGGAACATGTACCCGGAGGATGTTTGGAAGTTAATAGAGGACATGGCCGATCAAGTTAGATATCAGGTTTCTTTGGAAAACAACCGTACCAGATCTCTGCATCAAGTGGATGTCACTGGAGAGATTAAAGAATTAAAAAACATGATGCAAAAACTGATGATGAACAGAGCGCCAACACAAGACCCTGCGAATTCTGCCACGCCACAGACCATCTGACAGACGCATGCCCTGGAGAGATTAAAGAATTAAAAAACATGATGCAAAAACTGATGATGAACAGAGCGCCGACACAAGACCCTGCGAATTCTGTCACGCCACAGACCATCTGACAAACGCATGCCCCTCCCTATTCGAAGAACACGCAGATGTTAATGCAGTAGGAGGATGGAATAATGGTCAGGCTAGGCAAGGACAGCCTAGATTTGGATTAGCTGGGAACGGTTTCAGTTGGAAGAATGAGCAGAACTTTCAGAGACCGCGCGCTGACTTGCGCGCGCAACCTAATGCCCCCACTAACGCACGACCTTACGCGCCTGCTGCTGCTTATAACCCACCACACAAACGCGCTGAAGGACCAGTGTAGTACAACCAGCAGCAACCCAAGAAGTCACTAGAAGAAATAGTAGGTCAGTTGGCCGAGACAGTGCGAAGGATTGAAGAGCAGAATGACAAAAGGTTTAAACTAATAAAGAACCAGTTCACCCAGATTGCCACTGCTGTGAATGAATTGAAGGCTAGTGACGGTAATCTGCCCTCTCAGGTCATTCAGAACCCGAAGGGAAGTATCAACATGGTTCAGATGGACGCGCCACAACCAGACAATACTAGCGCGCCAGTTGATACACGCGTTGCTGTTGGCGCAGCAGAGCTGAGTAGAGAATTAATTGTCGCACCAGTCTTTACACGCACCAACCCTGACGAACTAGAGCAGAAGGAGGACATCATGCTGAACGATTTCCAGGCTAGTTTGAAATTGTGTTTGGCTCCAGATTTACTAGAAAAGCTTGCTGATCCCGGTACCTTCACAATTCCGTGCACTATTGGAGATACATTTATGAGTGAATGTATGCTAGACTTAGGGGCCTTGGTGAATTTACTACCATATTCATTATATTCCGCGTCATCGATGGGACCTTTAGAGCCAACAGATATTGCTCTATTACTTGCGGATAACTCACGGACCAAAGCAAAGGGTAAGATTGAGGATGTTTTAACACATGTTGGTGGACTTAAGTTTTTAGCAAACGTCTACGTTGTGGATATGAACAAACCGAACACTGAGTCAAGGGAAACAGTTTTGCTCGGCCGACCCTTCATGAGAACCGCAAAAGCATGCATTGACATCGGTAATGGTATTGTGACATTACAAGATAAGAAGAGCAGACTCAGATTAGATGTCATAAACCGAATCAGGTTATCTGAAGAGCCGATGGTAGAAAACCAAGTTAAGCTTCATGAAAACTGGAAAACCAAGTTCACCGACGCACTCTGAGATATTGCGCGCCAGCCAGAAGATTATACCTATGGCGCGCCAGACCAACATGAAGAGCAAGCCTCCGGATAAAAGAAACAGAGAGCGAGTTCGTGAGCAGTATGATACTTGGGACCAGCACAGGAATGCTGAGAAGGTGCGCAGAATGGTGATGCAGAACAGAGGTGCTGACGTGTAATTTTTAGGGCGAGTATTGTGAATACTTATCCTAGTCACGCACTTGTCAAACAAATTTATATGTTCCTAGGGTGACCTAGGGTCGAGTCCCAAGAGAAAAGCCTAGATGTTATTTTCTATCTAAATTCACTAATGCAAGTCTATGAGTGAAAGAGATTTTTGTGAAAACTAAGATTAAGGTTGTGAAAGTCTAATAAATAAAAATGCAGCAAGAATCCTACTTCATTCGTAGGTTACAAGATAATAATGCAATTATAATGATGCAAGCATATGAAGTCATGAATGATAGGTTCCTTAGGTTATTGTGTTGCGCATTCTAGATTCAACTCTCGCTCCTTCTCTAGAGTGGATGCAACACTTAAGTACGATTCTCAAACTCTCGCTCTATTGAATCGTGTGTAGAACTTGAATTCCATAATCTCAACCTCTCGGTCTATTGATCGGTAATTCAAGTCCACGATAATGTTAACCTAAGCAAATTTGTGTTTGTCACTTTCGCACACGAAACACTGCCCTAAACAAATAATTCTGAATCCTAAACCTCCTAAGTTCAACTCTCGTTCCTTCCTTAGGCATCTAAAAATCCAGAACATATCATAGGGAAACAATCGAACATATCAAACAAATACTTCAATATGCTCGGTAAAAATTCAGTTTTGCATTACAATCAAACCTAGGAAATCTGTGAGGATTCCCACTACAATGAAACTACTCACTCATGGTGATTTTAGAGTAAAACATGATGTATTTTGAAACTGAAAGTTGCATACAATGAAAGTAATTGTAAAACAAGACAAAAGAGAGTAGATTGAAGTCTGAAGTTGCTGATTTCGGTGTGGCTTCTTCTCTGGATTCCTTGATGGCTGCTGGTGCTCAAAACATTCCAAGAATACTCCAAAAGAACGGCTGCTCTGAATCCCAGAAAATCAGGTTTTTATATGCATTGGGCTTTTGCCCTAGGTTGAAATTTGGGCCCATGTTCTGTTCAGTTTAGTTTTTCTCCAAAACTTCCTTTTCTCTCCGAACTAGAACTTGGTACAAACATAAAGTTGTACGTAATTGGAACAGCTTTCCAACAAGATATAACCCGCCTCAATCGGACATCTGCTCTATTTTCTGCAATTTTCTCAAGATGATTGGTCAGGCTGCCTCTTCGAGCTGCCACTTGCTTGGTTTTGCTTATTTTCGCACGTTTCCAACCAAAACTGATCCAAACCATTCCAAATCATGTTATATGCATTATCAACCTGAAATGGAATAAAAGAGTATCAAAACACGCAATAAAACATCGAAATGAACAAGAACTTAATGGGAAACATGTACAAATGCATAGAACATTTGTTCGTATATCAAAATACCCCACACTTAAGTCTTGTTCGTCCCGAACAAGTAAAACCAATGATCGTGCAGTATGTCAACATTATACGCATGGCATGGATATCGAGAGAAGTTCAATAAACATACAAAAGTCTCTACTCTGTTTATTAAGTTAAACTAATCCTAACTCACTTTCGTAGGAATCACGGATGCATTTAGCGTATGCATCAAGCCTTTAAACCCCTAGGCTGCCCTAGTGGACGATTTATAGTATCGTGAGAGTTTTCAGAAAAGGAATACTCACAAATCCGGACCCGCAATCATCCATAGACAAAAATTCAGAATATGTTCACCAAGTAGTAATCAATGCAATTCATTAAAATTTCAGAGTTACTCCTTTTGTTCACCAACGCAATCCTCAGAAATCAATCAACTCAATACGGCATTAAACATTCAAACATTCAACACCAACACTAGCATTCATCGGGCTTAAATTATTCTCTATTTCCTGTGCAAGTAATATGAAGATAAACGCTGATCTCGCAAGAACATTAGTCACGCCATCCACCTATGCTTGCAAGGGCAAGTACATAAGCTTTCGACCACAAACTCATTCTCAAGCTTTAGACTACACGTCGTAAACCGTAAGAGAAGAGGAGTTTCAACTATCAAACATTTTCAAAACATACACACAAGTCTTGTAGCTTAAGTACTAAGTACAAGGGTCATACCATAACCATCCTTGAAAAGCATAATGTAAATGTCCAACTTACACGCATGCGATATAAATTATGAAAAGGCACAAAGTCATGAATCAAGTATGCAGGTTATATTCATTTTTAAAACATATAATTTTCTGCGTTCCTACAAATACTTTCAAGGGGGAACTTACCTTCCTAACCCTCGGCATTCGTAAGAACTTTTCATTAGAATTTATACAAATGCTTTCAAGGGGAACTTACCTTCCTAACCCTCGGCATTTGTATAGATCTTCCAACAAAATTCAGATTTTTCTTTCTTTCAAATATTATGTTTAACCCCACACTTAAAACTTGACAATGTGCCTATGTGAAATAAAATTAAGCATGCAATGCAAGTAAGACAAATACAAGTGCAAATCAGGTCGGTTATGATCACCTAAAAGCATACAAGAACTTGTGCAATGCGTTTCAATGATAGTTATTCATGCGAATGCTAATCTAACTTCACTTTTCATGCATGGAAAGAGTTCGAAAACAAGCCAAACAAAGCTAGTCTAGATGCCAAAACGTATGAGTGCAATTGCCACAAAGAATATCAATCATCCCAAAGATGCGTCACGTGAAATCAAGGCCTAACTCATGCTGATTAGATTTAAAAATAATACTACTCAATGCTCGGTGAACTTTTTCGACGTGTGATCAACATTATCAGTATGAATGCGGTAAATGTGTGTCTAACATGTATATGGCATGGAATAGCAATGCAACAATTCATAGATATAAAACCACCCCACACTTAAAAGTTTGCTTAGTCCCTAAGCAATATAAAATAGAGAATAAAAGAGAAAGTATCAAAGAAACTTCTCTCGTGTGAAGATAGCAAAGTGTGAGTGCTCGCTAATGTCCCTGAATGGTGCTCCAAGTATTTGTGCAAGGTCTGAAACTCAGTAAAAAGGTTAGTGCACACCAAGCTAGCTATTATATATATGTCGGTGCAAAACCATTAGCTAGGCGAGAAAAGCAAAAACAAGTTTGTAACGGTTCATCCAATGAGTTATTTAAAACATCCAAATCTTCACCGCGCGTAGCATGAACTACCCCACAGTAAAACCTCAGCGTATAAGCATTTAAATCAAAGGGAAATTCAAGTTCATAAAGTACTCACTCAATAAAACCGTTAATCAAAAATTCAGCGTATAATACGATCACAAAGTAAGCAATGCTACCATACTTCAACAAGTAGAACATAGAATGCAGAATACTCACAAGCGTAGTTTAACGTCTTGGCTAAGACGTAGCTGGTTCCCATCCAAACTAGTGTGTATTGATGTTGAGATAACCAAGCGGGGTCATCAAGCTTGAAGTCACCTAGCTTCGTGTTATGTTTGCCTCCATGATATGCTTTAATACGCTGGCCGTTAACTATGAATGTTTGTCCTTTCCCGCTGAAAAGTTCAAAATGCCCATCCTCATACACCCTTTCAATCACGTAAGGACCCGACCACCTCGATTTTAGCTTTCCTGGAAACAACCTAAGTCTCGAGTTGAAGAGTAGCACGTTGTCTCCTTTGGAGAAAGTCCTTCGCTGAAATTTCTTGTCGTGCCACCGCTTGGTTTTTTCCTTGTAAATCCTTGCATTCTCATATGAGTCAAGTCTGATTTCATCGAGCTCATCAAGCTGCAAAAGTCGCTTCTCCCCTGCTGATTTCAAATCAAAATTCAGCTTCTTTACTACACACAAAGCCCTGTATTCGAGCTCAAACGGAAGGCTGAATTCCAGAATAAAAGACAACAAAAGATAACTAAGGACAGAAGACCACTAGCGCGCGAGCACTATGGCGCGCGAGTGAAGGTCGCGCAGAGGACAGTAAAACGGTGACGTCAGCAGACAGCGAGATATTCGGAACGATGACGTCATCACGCGCTAAAGAGATTTCTAAGTTCAGTTTTGGAGATTTAATATTTCCTAAGCTGATTCTTAGAGATATAGATGATTTCCCTCAGATATCCTTGCCTAAATATTCGTGGAAAACCCTAGGAGGCAAGGCTATAAATACAAAGTTTACTGGAGATCACAGGGAGAGACGCAGAAGAGACCAGACGGCTCAGAGCAGAACTCTGATCCGGCCGTGCGCGCAAGCTGTCACGCGAGACTGCCGACGCTACACTACAGATTTGTCTTGTTATTTAGTTGTTATTCAATTGTACTTGAGATGTATTCAATCAGCATGAGTAGCTAAACTCGCTGAACTCGGTTTGGGTTTTGATCTATGAATAATATGTTTTGAGGTTTTGTTCTTAATTTGCATGATTAAGTTTAGTATTATTATTCCGCACTCAACTGCATGATAATTAGGTTAGACAATTAAGCGAAGCCTTGCACCGCAGACTTAGTTGTAGAATCTATTATCTATAGTTAAACTATCAGAAGTACGTGACTGTGAATGATAGGAGTAACACTAGAATAGGCATTAACTACCTTGACCGGATTCGTTATTGACTAGACTAGATTGAGTAATAATATCATACGGACCTTGACCGGAATGTATGTGTAGGTTATTAAGCTGTGACAGGACCTTAACTTACGTGAACAACATGTCATGTATCATTAGTGACCGAGGATAAACATAGAAATTCATAGTGATAAATCTGAACCGAGATCATCTCTTGCATAGTTAGTTACATCTTTTTCACTTGCTGTCTGTTTGTGCGCCAGTGGTACTTGCGCACCAGTTTCTGTCTTTTCTTCGTACTTTTTACTCACAACCCCAATTCTTAGTTTGTAGATTGAGAAGAGACTTCCACCGTTCCCTGTGGATTCGACCCCAGCTTGCCGATACTATACTAGTAAGGAGAGTCGGGACAAATTTGCAGCACTCAACGACGTGCTCGTCAAATTTTGGCGCCGTTGCCGGGGAACGGCTAGAGAAGTTTTCTTTTCTTTTCTTTTTTCTTTGTTATTTCTTTTTCTTATATAAAAATCCAAAAAATATTAGTTACGTTTAATTTAGCTGTTGTTTTTGTTTTTGCATGGAAGATTTTGGTGAGAATAGTGTCATCGGCAGACGAGTAGGAACTCCAGACGCACCAGCGCGCAACGCTGATAACATTTTTGCACGCTTGAACCCAGCTGAACTCGAGGCAATCAGAAGAGAAGTACGCAGAGACTTAGAATTCAGAATGGACGTTGAACTACCCAGAAACGATAATCAGCTGAATGATAACAGGGATGGACGCGCGCCACCTCCTGTCGCGCGCGTGCCTGCTCAACCAGTGGCGCGACGCACCATCAAGGAGATGTCTGCTCCTCAAGCCGTGAATCAACCATGGTGCATAGTACTGCCTCCAGATGGACACTTCGAACTGCGGACTCAGCTTGTTCACTACATACCAAAGTTCCATGGTATGGCTAGTGAGAATCCAGTAAAGCACGTACGAGAGTTCGCGGCCATTTGCGATAACATGAGGAATGGGAACGAGGATCCAGAGTTGCTGAAATTGAGAGCCTTCCCGTTTTCACTATGTGATTCAGCTCGACAGTGGTTGATGGGGCTAGCGCCGGGTTCAATAAGGACATGGGCCGAGTTACAAGAACGGTTTCTAGACAAATTTTATCCCGCGGCCAAAGTGTCACTGCTACGAAGAGAACTTGCTGCGCCGAAACAGTTGCACGGAGAGTCATTATCAGAATATTATGAGCGGTTCAGGGAACTTGAAGCGAACTGCTACAATCATGGACTCCCGCAACATGTGTTGATAGAGAACTTCCTCAACGGACTTACTGAGATGGAACTCAGGCTGCTGAATGCATGCGCAGGAGGGAATGTTAGAAATATGTACCCGGAGGACGTTTGGAAATTAATAGAGGACACGGCTGATCAAGTGAGATATCAAGTTTCTTTGGAAAACAACCGTACTAGATCTCTGCATCAAGTGGACGTGACTGGAGAAATCAAGGAATTGAAGGATATGATGCAGAAGCTAATGACGAAACAGAGCATCGAGACAAGAGCGTGTGAATTCTGTCACGCCACAGACCATCTTACTGACGCATGCCCCTCCCTATTCGAAGAACACGCAGATGTCAATGCAGTAGGAGGATGGAACAATGGACAGGCTAGGCAAGGACAGCCTAGGTTTGGATTGGCAGAGAATGGGTTTAGTTGGAAGAACGACCAGAATTTTCAGAGGCCGCGCGCTGACTGGCGCGCGCAACCTAATGCTCCCACTGGCGCACGACCTTACGCGCCAGTACCTTCCTACAACCCACCACACCGACGCACTGAAGGACAAACGCAGAATGCTCAGCAACCTCCCAAGAAATCATTAGAAGAAATAGTGGGTCAGTTGGCAGATACAGTACGAAGAAACGAAGAGCAAAATGACAAAAGGTTTAAACTGATAGAGAATCAGCTCACCCAGATTGCCACCGCTGTTAATGAACTGAAGGCTAATGATGGAAATTTGCCTTCGCAAGTAATACAGAATCCAAAGGGAAGTATCAACATGGTTCAGATGGACGCGCCACCACCAGAAAACATCAGCGCGCCAGTTGATACACGCAGTACTGATGGCGCAGCAGAGGAACAGAAGGCAGAATTAGTTGTTGCACCGGTCTTTTCACGCACCAACTCTGACCCACCAGAGCAGAAGGAAGCCTCTATGCTGAATGATTTCCAAGCGAGCTTGAAGATATGCTTAGCTCCAGATTTACCGGAAAAACTTGCTGATCCCGGAACCTTTACCATTCCGTGCTTCATTGGAGAAATCCTGGTTAGCGAGTGTATGTTAGACTTAGGGGCATCGGTTAATTTGCTGCCATATTCACTGTATTCAGCATCGTCAATGGGACCTCTAGAGCCAACGGACATGGCATTGTTACTTGCGGACAACTCACGGACCGAAGCAAAGGGGAAAATAGTAGATGTCTTGCTCCATATCGGCAAACTCAAGTTCCTAGCAGATTTCTACGTAGTTGACATGAACAAGCCGAATACGGAAGCAAGGGAATCAGTGTTGCTGGGTCGACCATTTATGAGAACCGCGCAAGTCTGCATTGATGTCGGGAAAGGTATGGTGACATTACAAGACAGGAAGCACATACTCAGATTAGATGTCATCAATAGAATCAAGCTATCGGAGGAACCATTGGTGAATGATTGGATCAACGAAGCACCAATGCCAAGGTATTCTGGGATGATGCGCACCAATCAGAAGGATATGCCTTTGGCGCGCCAGAACAGTATAAAGAGTAAGCCACCAGATAAGAGGCGCAGAGAGCGAAGCCGAGAGCGACATGACACTTGGGAACAACATCGGAACTCGGATACGGTGCGCGGAATGATCATGCAGAATAGGGCTGCGCGACTCAGGGATGCACGAGAGCTTACACGCACACACACTGGCGCATCCGAAAGACCCAACACGCGGAACTTCGCGTTTTCTATCTCCTTACCTTCTGATCATATTGATTATTCTTGTTTATCCCGACACTGACTCACTTGAATTTTTGCCATGCAGAAAAGATGACTACACGGACAGAGGCAAATATTCAAGTGTGGGGGAGGTAAACCGTGCGCTATGAGCGCACATTTGCGTCGAGCTAACGACGTTAAACAAAGCACTCGTCGGAAGGTACTCCGACAAACTTAACTTAGTTTTATTTTCATGTGTTTCGTGTGTGTTTAGTTTAGTGTAGTCTTGGTTTTTGTTTTAGTTTTAATTTTAGGTTTAGTTTTAGTCTTGGGCCCATGTAGTTTTGGGCCATGCATGCATGTGGGCTTTTTGCACTATAAATATGTGATGAGGGGTAAATTTCATGTCACTTTTCATTTTCAACTTATCTCTCTATATACAAAAACCCAAAGCCACAAGCCACCACCGCCGACCGCCGCCACAGCCGCCGCGTCGCCGCCGCACACAACCCAGAATTTCGAAATTTTTGGCCAGAACGTAGATCTCAGTGCAGGTATTCTACTGTCAAAATTTCATTCGATTTGGATCAGTTTTGGTGTGCCAATTGTTCAGTGGAAGTTTAGATCTAGATCTGCCCGTGCTCGCGCGTGACAGAACACGCGCGCCAGTTTGATATTTGTGGGTGTTTTCTTTGCTGCATACGATGTCTATTTGTGTGGATCAATCGGAGAAGTTGGATTTTGAGATAAGGTATAGGTTGTACAGTAGGTGCGAGATTTTGCCGACTGTGTTTGTGGATGAGGAGTTTTTGCGTGAGATGGGGTTGTACGAAGAGGTACACGCGGCATTTGCAGCGACCGGTTGGGCTTCGTTCATGGAACTCAGCTCGGACACAGACGTGGAGGATACGCTGGAGTTCCTCGCGTCGTACGAGGGTTTAGCAGACCGGATCAGGTACCGCCACAGGGGCGTGTACTATGAGGCCGCGCCATCACAGTTCGGCGCAGTTATGGGATTCGACAGAATGCCCGGGGCTGAGGTGGATGAGCACACTGATCAAGAGGCCTGGGAGGATTGGACGGACGGCAGCAAGCCGTATGCGGGTGGAAGGAGTTTGGGGACGGAGCTATTGGACCCAAAGATGTTTTATCTCCAGAGGCTCATTTCCCACTCCATCATCGGCCGCTACAATGGATCTCAGCGGCCCGGGCTACTAGACATGGAGATCCTCAAGGGTCTATATTATGGGAAGAAAGTGCGCTACACGCGCCTGCTCACCAGCTATTGGGAAGCGGTGAGCATGAAGGGCCCGCTGCTGTGCGGAGGACTGATCACGCACTTTCTGCGTGCGCTGCATATGGAACCTGGCTGGAGAGCACACCATCGTACGGGCTGAGTTTCTGACGCGCCAGAAGATGCGTCTCTACAAGGGTATCAAGATCCGCGCGGATGGAACCGCGTATTGGAGCTACAGGCGCGGACTTGAGAACGTCAGAGCTGCGCCAGAGGTTGTGGCGCAAGAGACAGTGGCGCCCAGAAGGAGCAGGCGCCGATCAGAACGTGCACAAGCAGAGTCCAGCGCGCAAGGAAGTGGCGCGCAAGTATTAGTTGACCAGCGCTGGGTGTTCAACGCTCAGCGTGTTATGGAGTTTATGGCACCACAGGGTGCCAACTTGGACTTGACGCCACCTAGAGGCTGGCACGCTGGAGACCCGATCCCAGGAGAGTATGCATTACGGGATGAAGACCCTATCGAAGAACTCTCCCGGTCATTTTCTACTTCGTTTTAAATATTATGATCGGTGTAATGAATATTTCGGTGGATGTTTTGTACTGCTGTTTTAAAACACATGTTTTATTTGGTGCTTGAATTTTAATCGGTGTTTTAATTGACTCGGTGGGTGGCTATATTATAAACGGTGATTGATGCAAATTGTTTACATGTGCATGCATTCCTATTGCCTTCTTTATTACTGCATAACGTGAGGACACGTTTTTGTTTAAGTGTGGGGGGGCAGTAGTATACTATCTTAGGAGTAGGAATTTTTTCGTTTTTTTAGGATAAATTTTTCGTTTTTGTTTTTTTTGTTTAAAACAACCCAAACCGAAAATAAAACACATCTCAAGGGGTATCTGCGCGCGAGAAGCATTGGCGTGCGCGACCTGTGTGCGTACTCGCGCACCTGAGGTATTTTGTGCTTATATGACATATTCTGATTTTTGGTAATTTTTTCGAATTTTGTGTATCTCTTGAGTGGAATAACGAGGGATGTGGAGTTGATAGAAACGTCCTAGAGAAGCAGTCGATCGAACGAAGCTTGAGGATCGGTTGCATGGTTATGAGTATTCGTGGAGGTTGGTACTTCGCGGTCAAAGGAATAAGAGCAAGCTCAGTCACGCAGATGCCGAAGGCGAAACCCTACCAGCGTGACGAGACGGAAAAACAGACCGTCTTCGTGGAAGTCAGTTGCTCAGGAAGGGGCGCGCGGTTGCAAACGCGTGACCTGACTTGCGCGCAACGAATCAGAAGCGAGAGCGGGGCGTGGTTCCATAGCTGTTATCCGAAGGCCGTGATTGGAAGCCGTTCTAGGGAAAAATAAGGATCCGGACCAGAAAGCAGAGTATTCAATTCAAAGTGAAAGCTTACAAGGCCGAAACGATGAAAAGAAGAAATTGTGCAACAGAGATTATCATATGTCCGAGAAACAAACAGTAAAGCGTCAAAGACGTAGAGCTCAGAAAACCCTAAGACGCGGATCAATCACGTACCAAAGAAAGCGGATACGAATAACCATGCAATCGCGAATCAAGAAGAATTCGGTGACCGGTGCTTAAGCAGGACTATCTCCCAATCATCCAAATTGATTTGCATTCCACAAGAGAGGTAACACAAGGTTAGAATCTGTTACTTTAATCAGTTTAGTGTTGTAGAGTCAAAATTGCGCAGGTTGTAAGAGTGGCGCACATGTGTGGCGCAGTAAGTCCAACATTCACGCGTGCAGTACACAAAGGTAAGGAAGCCGACTTGTTCAGGGACGAACAAGAGTAAGTGTGGGGGATTTGATAGAGCGTTGTACGCTATTTTATGTCCTTTACACTGCTTTTATTCTAACATATTATGGTATAAGATTACGCTTTTGGTGTAGTTTTGTATTTCAGGTCTTAAAGAAGAGTTAGAACAAAACAAACAAGAAGGCTGAATTCGAGAAAAAAAGACAACGAACGACAACAAGACAGAAGACTAGCGCGCGAGCAACTATGGCGCGCGAGTGAAGGTCGCGCAGAAGACAGCAAAACGGTGACGTCAGCAGACAGCGAGATATTCGGAACGATGACGTCATCACGCGCTAAAGAGATTTCTAAGTTCAGTTTTGGAGATTTAATATTTCCTAAGCTGATTTTAGAGATATAGATGATTTCCTCAGATATCCTTGCCTAAATATTCGTGGAAACCCTAGGAGGCAAGGCTATAAATACAAAGTTATGGAGATCACAAGAGACGGAGAGAGAGAGCTGACGGCGCAGAGCTTAATTCCGGCGAAGACGTGCGCGCAAGCTGTCACGCGAGCCTGACGACGCAGCATACAGATTTGTCTTGTTATTTTAGTTGTTTATAATTATTCTTGAGATGTATTCGATCAGTATGTCTAGCTAACTTACTGATTTCGGTTTGGATTTGGATCTATGAATAATATGTTTTTGAGGTCTTGTTCTTAATTCACATGATAAGTTTAGTATTATTATTCCGCACCCCATTGCATGATAATTAGGTTAGACAATTAAGCGAAGCCTTGCACCGCAGACTTAGTTGTAGAATCTAATATCTATAGTTAAACTATCAGAAGTACGTGACTGTGAATGATAGGAGTAACACTAGAATAGGCAGTAACTACCTTGACCGGATTCGTTATTGACTAGACTAGATTGAGTAGTAATATCATACAAACCTTGACCGGAATGTATGTGTAGGTTATTAAGCTGTGACAGGACCTTAATCTACGTGGACAATTATATCATGTGCCTTTAGTGACCAAGGATAAAACATAGAGTTCATAGTGAAGAATCTGAACCGAACTCGTCTCTTGCATATTTATTTGCATCTTTCATACTTGCTGTCTGTGTGTGCGCCAGTGGTACTTGCGCAGTAGTTTTCCTTTCTTTCTTTAATACTCACGCACAACCCAATTTTAGTTTGTAGTTGAAAAGAGACTTCCACCGTTCCCTGTGGATTCGACCCCAGCTTGCCGATACTATACTAGTAAGGAGAGTCGGGACAAATTTGCAGCACTCAACGACGTGCTCGTCACGTATTTGGACAGATTAGTGAAAACACCGGAAGGAATGAAGCTAGTCGAGTAGATGTTTACGTGCGAATCAAACATTTGGAAGTAAGGATTCGTATGCTAATGCTACTCAGTCTAAATTCTATAATATAAATCCAACATTCGGAAGTGAGGATTTATATTATCATATATAACTATACATTCTATATTAAATTGTCATCGAGGAGGAAATTCATAACTATAATATAAATCTAACACGGAAGTGAGGATTTATATATCTTGTTTGAGTGAAACCATAAGTATTAGTGGAGGATTCTCATCCTTATCATAGTTTTTAATATTTGATAACTAAAACCTTTTCTTTAAATATTGCCTTTTGAATAAATAATATTGCCTTTGAAATAAATAAAACAATTAAGAACTAAATTGAAAGCTAGTAATCGAGTGTAGAGAATTAAAATCTAGTAATCGAGTTTGAAATATAACTTGACTCCATTGTTCCCTTGGGTTCGACACTAGGTCACCCCTAGTTCTATAAATTCTTTTGAGTTGCGTGTTTGGAATATCTATCATCTAAATTGCAAGCCCGGACACTCAACGATTAAACGTTCACTTGAAAGTTCGAATCAAGTTTTCTTAACTTTGAAGCAAAGTGCTAGTGTACTCTAAAGTTCGTGTTTAAAGCCTTTATGAACATGATAAATGAGTCGATTATATAACTAATCACTTCATTATCACTTCTAATAGTGTAATATAGCATTACATAATGATTGAACACTCACTTGAAAGTTCGAATCAAGTTTGCTTAACTTTGAAGAAAAGTGCTAGTGTACTCTAAAGTTCGTGTTTAAAGCCTTCAAGAACATGATAAATGAGTCGATTGTATGAACTACATTATCACTTCTAATAGTGTAATATAGCTTTACATAACGATTGAACACTCACTTGAAAGTTTGAATCAAGTTTGCTTTACTTTGAAGCAAAGTGCTAGTGTACTCTAAAGTTCATGTTTAAAGCCTTTACGAACATGATAAATGAGTCAAATGTATGACTAATCACTACATTATCACTTCTAATAACGTAATAGAGCATAACTCGATGATTAATCATTCATTTGAAAGTTTGATCATGTTTGCTTAACTTTGAAGCAAAGTGCTAGTGTACTCTAAAGTTCGTGTTTATAGCCTTCACGAACATGATAAACGAATCAAGTTTACTTAACTTTGAGGCAAAGTGCTAGTGCTAACATGATAAAGTGCTAGTGATTAGTCATACTATCGACTCATTTATCTTGTTCGTGAAGGCTTTAAAGACGAACTTTAGAGTACACTAGCACTTTGTTTCAAAGTGAAGCAAACTTGAGTCAAACTTTCAAGAGAATGTTTAATCATTGAGTTATGCTATATTACACTATAAAAAGTGTTAATGAAGTGATTAGTCATACAGTCGACTCATTTATCATGTTCGTAAAGGCTCTAAAAACGAACTTTAGAGTACACTAGCACTTTGCTTCAAAATTCAGCAAACTTGATCCGAACTTCCAAGTGAATGTTTAGTCATTGAGTTATGCTATATTAAACTATTAGAAGTGATAATGAAGTGATTAGTCATACAATCGACTCATTTATCATGTTCGTAAAGTCTCTAAACACGAACCTTAGAGTACACTAGCACTTTGCTTCAAATTGAAGCAAACTTGATTCGAACATTCAAGTGAATGTTAAACCATTGAGTTATGCTATATTACACTATTAGAAGTGATAATGAAGTGATTAGTCATACAATCGACTTATTTATCATGTTCGTAAAGACTTTAAACACGAACTTTAGAGTACACTAGCGCTTTGCTTCAAAGTGAAGCAAATTGATTCGAACTTTCAAGTGAATGTTTAATCGTGGAGTTATGCTATATTACACTATTAAAAGTGTTAATGAAGTGACACGAACTTTTGGAGTACACTAGCACTTTGCTTCAAAGTTAAGCAAACTTGATTCAAACTTTCAAGTAAGTGTTCAATCATTATATAATGCTATATTACACTATTAGAAGTGATAATGAAGTGATTAGTCATACAATCGACTCATTTATCATGTTCGTGAAGGCTTTAAAGACGAACTTTAGAGTACACTAGCACTTTGCTTCAAAGTGAAGCAAACTTGAGTCAAACTTTCAAGTGAATGTTTAATCATTGAGTTATGTTATATTACACTATTAAAAGTGTTAATGAAGTGATTAGTCATACAGTCGACTCATTTATCATGTTCGTAAAGGCTTTAAATACGAACTTTAGAGTACACTAGCACTTTGCTTCAAAGTGAAGCAAACTTGATTCGAACTTTCAAGTGAGTGTTCAATCATTATGTAATGCTATATTACACTATTAGAAGTGATAATGTAGTGATTAGTCATACAATCGACTCATTTATCATGTTCGTAAAGGCTCTAAACACGAACTTTAGAGTACACTAGCAAACTTCAGTCAAACTTTCAAGTGAATGTTTAATCGTTGAGTTATGCTCTATTACTTTATTGGAATCGATAATGAATTGATTAGTGATACAGTCGACTCATTTATTATGTTCGTAAAGGCTCTAAATACGAAATTTAGAGTACACTAGCACTTTGCTTCAAAGTTAAGCAAACTTGATTCGAACTTTCAAGTGAGTGTTCAATTGTTATGTAATGCTATATTACACTATTAGAAGTGATAATGTAGTGATTAGTCATACAATCGACTCGTTTATCATGTTCGTAAAAGCTTTAAAGATGAACTTTAGAGTACACTAGCGCTTTGCTTCAAAGTGAAGCAAACTTGATTCGAACTTTCAAGTGAATGTTTAATCGTGGAGTTATGCTATATTACACTATTAAAAGTGTTAATGAAGTGACACGAACTTTGGAGTACACTAGCACTTTGCTTCAAAGTTAAGCAAACTTGATTCAAACTTTTAAGTGAGTGTTCAATCATTATATAATGCTATATTACACTATTAGAAGTGATAATGAAGTGATTAGTCATACAATCGACTCATTTATCATGTTCGTGAAGGCTTTAAAGACGAACTTTAGAGTACACTAGCACTTTGCTTCAAAGTGAAGCAAACTTGAGTCAAACTTTCAAGTGAATGTTTAATCATTGAGTTATGTTATATTACACTATTAAAAGTGTTAATGAAGTGATTAGTCATACAGTCGACTCATTTATCATGTTCGCAACGGCTCTAAACACGAACTTTAGAGTACACTAGCACTTTGCTTCAACGTGAAGCAAACTTGATTCGAACTTTCAAGTGAGTGTTCAATCATTATGTAATGCTATATTAAACTATTAGAAGTGATAATGTAGTGATTAGTCTTACAATCGACTCAATTATCATGTTCGTAAAGGCTCTAAACACGAACTTTAGAGTACACTAGCAAACTTGAGTCAAACTTTCAAGTGAATGTTTAATCGTTTATTTATGCTCTATTACGCTATTGGAAGTGATAATGAAGTGATTAGTGATACATTCGACTCATTTATCATGTTCGTAACGACTCTACACACGAACTTTAGAGTACACTAGCACTTTGCTTCAACGTGAAGCAAACTTGATTCGAACTTTCAAGTGAGTGTTCAATCATTATGTAATGCTATATTACACTATTAGAAGTGATATTGTAGTGATTAGTCATATAATCAACTCATTTATCATGTTCGTAAAGGCTCTAAAACGAACTTTAGAGTACACTAGCAAACTTGAGTCAAACTTTCAAGTGAATGTTTTAATCGTTGAGTTTATGCTCTATTACACTATTGGAAGTGATAAGAATGTGATAAGTGATACAGTCGACTCATTTATCATGTTTGTAAAGGCTCTAAATGAACTTTAAAGTTAACTAGCACTTTGGCTTCAAAGTTAAGCAAACTTGATTCGAACTTTCAAGTGAATTGTTAATTGTTATGTAATTCTATATTACACTATTAGAAGTGATAATGTAGTGATTAGTCATACAATTGACTCATTTATCATGTTCGTAAAGGCTTTAAAGACGAACTTTAGAGTACACTAGCACTTTGCTTCAAAGTTAAGCAAACTTGATTCGAACTTTCAAGTGAATGTTTAATCGTTGATTTATGCTATATTACACTATTAGAAGTGATAATGAAGTGATTAGTCATACAATCGACTCATTTAATCATGTTCGTGAAGGCTTTAAAACACGAACTTAGAGTAACTTAGCACTTTGCTTCAAAGTTAAGCAACTTGAGTCGAACTTTCAAGTGAATGTTTAATCATTGAGTTATGCTATATTACACTATTAGAAGTGATCATGAAGTGATTAGTCATACAATCGACTCATTTATCATGTTCGTAAAAGCTTTAAAGACGAACTTTAGAGTACACTAGCAGTTTGCTTCAAAGTGAAGCAAACTTAATTCGAACTTTCAAGTGAGTGTTCAATCATTATGTAATGCTATATTAAAACTAATTAGAGTGACAATGAAGTGATTAGTCATACAATCGACTCATTTATCCTGTTCGTGAAGGCTTTAAACACGAATTTTTAATAACACTCGCACTTTGCTTCAAAGTTAAGCAAACTTGATTCGAATTTCAAGTGAATGTTTAATTGTTGAGTTATGCTATATTACACTATTGGAAGTGAAAATGAAGTGGATTAGTCATACAATCTACTCATTTATCATGTTCGTGAAGACTTTAAAGACGACCTTTATAGTACACTAGCACTTTGCTTCAAAGTTAAGCAAACTTTATTCGAACTTTCAAGTGAGTGTTCAATCGTTATGTAATGCTATAATACACTAATGAAGTGATAATGTAGTGATTAGTCATACAATCGACTCATTTATCATGTTTCGTGAAGGCTTTAAACGAACTTTAGAGTAACTAGCACTTTGCTTCAAAGTTAAGCAAACTTGATTCAAACTTTCAAGTTGAATGATTAATCGTTGAGTTATGCTATATTAACTATTAGAAGTGATAATGTAGTGATTAGTCACACAATCGACTCATTTATCAATGTTCGTAAAGGCTTAAATACGAACTTTAGAGTACACTAGCACTTTGCTTCCAAGTTAAGCAAACTTGATTCGAACTTTTAAGTGAATGATTAATTGTTGAGTTACGGTATATTACACTATCAGAAGTTTTAATGAAGTGATTAGTCATACAATTGACTTGTTAATCATGTTCGTGAAGGCTTTAAACACGAACTTTAGAGTACACTAACACTTTGCTTCAAAGTTAAGCAAACTAGATTCCAACTTTCAAGTGACTGTTGAATAGTTTTGTAATGCTATATTACACTATTAGAAGTGATATTGTAGTGATTAGTCACACAATCGACTCTTTTATCATGTTCGTGAAGGCTTTAAACACTCAAAGTGAATGTTTAATTTTTTTATATTTTTTTTAATAAAACCTGACTTTTATTGAAAGAGGCCCAAATAGCCTGGGCCATGGCTATACAACAGGCGAGGATGGCAACTTAGAAATGGGTGACTCACCGAAAACCAAGAAGAATCCCACCTAAAAACAGAACGCTGAATCCACAGGTTGGATACTAGCTGCAAACAAAAGGAAGGGTTATACCACAATGTGGTAACTCACCCTAGACCAGTGACGAGCACGTCGTTGAGTGCTGCAAATTTATCCCGACTCTCCTTACTAGTATAGTATCGGCAAACTGGGGTCGAATCCACAGGGAACGGTGGAAGTCTCTTCTCAAACTACAAACTAAGAATTAGGGTTGTGAGTAAAAAGTACGAAGAAAAGAAAGAAACTGGAGCGCAAGTACCACTGGCGCACAAACAGACAGCAAGTGAAAAGATGTAAACAACTATGAAAAAGATGAGCTCGGTTCAGATTTATCACTATGAATTGTTATGTTTATCCTCGGTCACTAATGATACATAACATATTGTTCACGTAGGTTAAGGTCCTCTCACAGCTTAATAATCTACACATACATTCCGATCAAAGTCCGTATGATATTACTATTAAATCTAGTCTAGTCAATACGAATCCGGTCAAGGTAGTTAATGCCTAGTCTAGTGTTACTCCTATCTTCATAGTCACGTACTTCTGATAGTTTAACTATAGATAATAGATTTACAACTAAGTCTGCGGTGCAAGGCTTTCGCTTATTGTCTAATCTAATTATAATGCAATTGAGTGCGGAATAATAATACTGAACTTAATCATGCAAATTAAGAAAAGACCTCAAAACATATTATTCATAGATCAAAATCCAAACCGAGTTCAGTGAAGTTTAGCTACTCATGCTGATGGAATACATCTCAGTATAATTAAATAACAACTAAATAACAAGAATCTGAAGTGGTGCGTCGGCAGTCTCGCGTGAAGCTTGCGCGCGATGGCCAATTGGAGTTCTGCTCTGAGCCGTCTGGTCCTTCTGCGTGCATATGTGTGATCTCCATAAATCTTTATATTTATAGCCTTGCTCTAGGGTTTCCACGAATATTTAGGCAAGGTATCTGTAGGAATTCATCTATATTCTAAAAATCAGCTTAGGAAATATTAAATCTCCAAAACTGAACTTAGAAATATTCCTTTCGCGCGTGATGAGTCATCGTTCCGAATATCTCGCTATTGCTGACGTCACCCGTTTTGCTGTCTTTCTGCGCGACTTCACGTCGCGCCATGATGCTCGCGCGCAGTGGCTTTTGTCTGTTATTATTGCCTTGTTATCTTTTTGTCCGAAATTCAGCCTCCTTGTTACGTTTTCGTTCTAACTCTTCTTTTAAGCCTGAAATACAAAACTACACCAAAAGCGTAATCTTATACCAAAATATGTTAGAATAAAAGCAATGTAAAGGACTTAAAGTAGCGTACAACTGCACTCTATCAACCAGAAATCAAAGCTGAAACCACAGATCGGGAGCTAGCTAAAAATAAAAAGAATACTGAAACCACAACCCGGAATCAAGCAAAACAAAACCAAAACCAAAATGCTGCAGCAACCCCAGGCTAGAGACTTGCTAACTATGGGCTGAATCCACAAGCTGGAAACTTGCCACAAAGACACAGAAAAAAGCATAATCCTGAATTAGGTAGGAATTAGAAGATCCCTGCTTGTGCACGGATGAGAGTTCGAGTCATTTGCAAGGGCTCGAAAAATATGAAGTGGAACCTTCTCAATCTTATCCGACCAGAATAAGTTGTTATTGGAAAAACACAGGCATTAGCTAGACGGTTTAAAGAGATGTTGACTTTATAAATCTCTACGTTCTTTAGCAAGGGACTAAGACGCCTTTTGATCCGAAAAACCTGCCAATCAACCAAGGAGCCTCGACCAAGGAGACAGATATCAGTATGAGAAGATTTGAGACAACAATAGTTCACTTTGTGCGCTGATAACTCACTCACAACTTGAAAAACACATTTAAGAAAATGTTTTTTAACTGAAGTGACTTTAAGGCACGCAATAAAATTACCATAAAAATCACGAACTACAGCAGCCATTCATGTTTTAGATCCTCCTCAAAAATAGACACATTACATGTATTACCTTTTATAGAAGGGATTCACGGAATCCAAAAGATTTGAGAAATCTTGGAAACAGGGTGAATGCGAAGGATATTGCATATATGAAGGGAGTAGTCTGAAATCTTCATTGGAGCCTTAATAGCGGAAGAAAATAGGCTGCCCACTTCAAAACGTTACTCCTCTTAAAGCTACCAGCCTGACCTTCAAAAATCCTATTATTTCTCAACAGCCAAATGTCCCACAAATAGCAACAAATAATACCAAAAGCCAAACAGTCAATAAAAAATTTCAGATTCGCTTCAATGCCCCAATGGTAAAGAAGGTGGTGAAAGGATCTAGGACGTCTTTTCCGAAAAAGAGGGCATAAGAAATCAAAACAAATGGAAGCATGCTCGCTATGAATAAGAAGATGTTACATAGTTTCAATATTAGGTAAATTGCAACAAGAACACTTACTAGCCATATGAATACCAATCTTCATAACATTATCATCCGTGGGAATAGCCGAGTGAAGAATCCTCCAAAGGAAACATAGAATCTTCATAGGTAGCTAGGATTGCCATATAACAGCAAACTTTTGCACAGGAGCAGGGTTAGCATTAAATGAATTCAGATAAGAGGAGGTAGTAAGGGTACCTGAAGGATGTTTTTCCCAAATCAGGGTATCCATGGTATCAACATTCCACTCATGTAAGGAACCTACAATGGACTAGAGGATCCTAGGGCTTGTATTGTTGAGGAGACACCTTCTGTAATCAGGATCAATAAGAACATCCCTGATAGGAACAAGCTTGAATCTCCTAGAATAAGGAATGGCCAAATTCTCGCTAAAAGTAGATGTAAGAGTGTGCCCATTTCAAAGAATCCATCTGCGGAGATAGCTTCATCCAAATACTAGACCCTCTCTTACCAATGGAAAATCTGCTTCTGACATGGCTGGCCCAAAGAGAAGATTTAGTAAGGTAATGCCAGGCTAGCTTACCCCTGAGAGCCTTCATAATCTGATTAAGAGGACGAATACCTAGCCCACCTTCACTGGTAGGTTTGCAAGTAGTCTTCCAATTAACCCAATGACGCCTAGTATCATTACCTTTGTCCCACAAGAAATTGCAAAAAATATGTTCTATAGTGTTAAGAACACTCTTATGGACATGCAAAACAGACAGGCAGTGAATGGGAGTAGCCTGAAGAACATGCTTAATAAGAGTGAGTCTTCCAGCAATAGAAAGGAAAGTCTTCATCCATCCTTCCAACCGAGATCTAATTTGCTCAACCAAGGAATTGAAGTAAGGGATTTTAGAGGACCCAGGAATAGAGGGCTCCAAGGTACTTAACAGGAAAAGACCCTGACCAAAACCAGACATAAGGAGTAAAGAATCTTTCCTGGCACCCTTAATGTGATTAGAGAAGAAGATCTTACTCTTAGATTGTTGGAGTTGCTGGCCAGAATTATTGCAGAAAGAGTAAAATATCCAGAAGCACCGAGAAAGACCGCTTACCGCCATTAGAGAAAATCAGTATATCATCCGCATATAAAACATGATTAATTTTCATAGCATTGAGGGAATTCCAATAAGACAACAGGCCGCTGCCATGTCATTTAGCTTCAGTTAGTTTGATAGATAGTAATTCCATAGCAATGATAAACAAGCTCGGAGAAAGCGGATCTCCCTGCCTGACTCCCCTGTTAGATTTAAAGTAGCCAAAAGATTTACCTTTAAACCTGATGCTGTACCAACAATTGCTAATGTTCCTATAGATCAGGTCACAAAACTGGTCGCAGAAACCCAAGGCTTTCATTCCCCTCAGCAAAAATAACCAGGAGAACCTATCATAAGCTTTTGAAAGATCCAGCTTCACCATTAAATTACCTCCATGAACCTTTTTGTTTAAATCTGATACAAGATCATTAGCCAGGGCAATAGAGTGATGGATACACCTTCCTGGAATAAAAACGGATTGCTCCTTACTGATATTACTCAGAAGAGGACGAATGCGCTCATTCAAGACTTTAGATATGTTTTTGTGAATAAAATTACAAAGGCTGATAGGTCTGACCTGATCAAGAGAACGAGCATTCTTTACCTTCAAAGAAGGGTAAGAACTGTGGAAGAGATAGCCTTCGGAAGACTGGACCCCTTAAAGAAAGCCTGAATAGCATTAATAAAATCTTCACCAATAATATCTCAAAATTAAGTGTAGGAAATTCATGTGAAGCCATCAGGACCAGGGGCACTGTTCCTTGGAAGATCACGCACAGCAGAAGAGATTTCATCTTCTGAAGGGATGCTAACTAGGTTGACATTATCCGACTGAGAGATCATAGGATGAATCCCATCGAGCATCTCCTCAAAATAAGTCGTTGCTAGATTACTAATAACCTCCCTGTCATCGGTTATTTTGCCTGAAGGAAGAGTGATACTGAGGTTATTAGCTGCTCTTCTAACCTTAATGGCTGTGTGGAACAGGCTCGAGTTCCTATCACCATCATGGAGCCATCCGACATGAGCTTTGGCATCCAAAAATAACTGGCGAACAACCAGAGCAGAATTTAAGTGCTCGTGAAGGTGAGACAGATCAACCTCCTCGCTTAAAATATCTAGATTTTGACAATGCTCTTCTGGGGCTTGGATCTGGCGGCTTAGGTCATTAATCCTTTGGTTAATGTCTCCATTCCAATTCCAGGAACAGAGAACTTTCCTCAACCTCTTTAATTTCAAATGACAATTAACAAGAGGATTCTTATGGGCTCTATCTTTCCACTCATCTTGGATAACTGAACGGAGACTAGAGTGGTTCACCCATGCTGGGTTGAAGCTGAAAAAACTGTGAGCTCTATCCCTGTCCCTGAAGAGATGAACAAAGGACAGTGATCAGATTGTATACGAGGCAGGTGAGTAACTTTAATGTCTGGGAAAGTTGCCATTGCTCTGCCATTGAGAAGAACCCTGTCAAGCCTCATCCAAATACACCTAGCTCCCGCCCGATTGTTACACCAGGTAAACTTGCTGCCTGAAAACCCAACATCATGAAGCCCACAATCCATGATAAAACTATTAAAATCAGCAGAAGATTTATTACAAAAGCGAACACCCCCTTTTTTCTCATCAACTTTGGTGATAGCATTAAAATCCCCCATTATAATCCAAGGTTCCGAATCAGATAAGCAGTAAGACGAGAGATCATGCCATAAATTAACCCTTTCACAAACATCACACGAGGCATAGACAACCGAGCATATAGTAGTGAGGTTAGAGTCTAAATGACAAATAGAGCAGGAAATAAATTGAGCGCTAATATTCCGAATATTTACCTTGATTAAGTCATCCCAAAAAAGCCAAATGTGAGAATTATCAGGATTCCCGTGACAGAATCCAGAGAATCCCAACTTCTTAGCAATAGAGAAAATCTTTGAAACCTGCGCTTTAGGTTCTAAAATTGCACAAAAGGAAACTTTATGCTTGACCAAAATAGATCTAACATAGCTAATGGTACCTCTATTTGAGACACTTCTTGCATTCCAGCAGAGACAACTAATCATTGATATTTTTTGGTGAGACAATGCTTGCTGCCTTGAATGAGACAAGCTCGTAGAGGTTCTGACAATTTAATACCCTCCTTAGATGAAATAGCTTTTTGTGACACATCCTCCTGCATTGGTTCGACAGGGGGATTTTGCTCTCCTATTGAGCTCAAGGTAGGAATATAAGGAATCTGATTCTTGAGGCGAAGCTCTTTGGATGACATGTCATTTGGAACTCCATGTCCTAACTCAATCCTGTTAGCAGATGATGGAGAATCCGCCGAGACCTCAAGATGTTTAGGTGTAGCCTGAGCATCTTCCACATCCTTGGGGTTGCCACTGGATACCACAATAGCGAGATCATCCTCATAGCTGTTGGCAGCCGCCAAATGAGGTTTAGCAGTTTCCTGATTCATAGAGATTCCCTCAATAATTCTAGGATCCCTCACATGATCTTTAGCTTTCTTTCCCCTTCTGTGTTCTACTTGTTGCCACTAGTTGTCTGGTTCACCAGTCTTTTCACTAGAATTCCCTAGAATAGTAATGGATATAGAGTTTGGTTTATCAAAAACCACTTCCCTTGCCTTTCTTGTTCCCTGATGCATGGGAGTGGTGTAGTTCGCCTTGACCTTGCGACAGACAGATAGAGATTGGCCATGAACCTTGCATTTAGAACAGTAAGAAATCCTAGATTCCACCTCAATTGGTTGCCAGAAACCTCGATTATCTGGTACGTTGATCCAGATTGAGTCAGGGATTGGCTGAGTTACATCCAATTCCACACAAGCACGGGCATACTTAACAAATACATATGCTTTGGTTCGGTCATCAACACTTACAAAATACCCAAATGTAGAAATAATAGCTTCAATAAAAGCACTGTCGTATATGGAAAGAGGCAAACCTGGCAATCTTACCCAAATAGTTCTGATAGTTGATTCCTTTTTGGGATCATAATTTGCAGTCCATTGGAACAAACGAAAGAAGGCATGGCCAATCTTGTTTAAAGAGGATGATAGAGCAATTCTCACATCAGATTCAAAATCCAGAATAATGAGGATGTGTCTACTGTCCCAAATTTCGCTTATGGAGGCTCGGCCAGCAATCGACCAATTAGCCTGAAAAGCCCTCTGAATTTCTGAGATGTTAGGGCGACTGACAGTGAATTTTGCGATTAGAGAGTGTTCAAATCTCTTTTCACATGCCCCAACTTCTGCGCCAGAGAATCCAATAGATGGTCGACCATCTTTGATTCCTACTTGTCGTGACGGTAGGGATAACGGTGGGAACTTAGGTCTGAGTTTTAGCCGTTCGGTTTTGATAGTAGCTGCAACTGTGGCTGCGAAGGAGGGACGTGGTAGAGGATTAGGGTTTTCTGATGGAAGGATGGGATTTTGGTCAGGTGGTTTGGGGGCCGTGGGTGAGGATGACATGGCGGCCACTGGCCAAGAGCTGGAAGAACAGAAATTCGAAATCGCTTTCTCTGTCGCCCTAAAGTGACGTCACCAAAATTCCAAAAAACTTTCAAAAAACTTTCAAAAAACTTGAAGATCCACTTTTCACAAGCAAAAACCTATAGCATGTCATTTTCGTGTGGCTTTGTATAATAACTTGAGTGAAAAAAAGTGAATGTTTAATCATTAAGTTATGCTCTATTACGCTATTAGAAGTGATATTGTAGTGATTAGTCATACAATCGGCTCGTTTATCATGTCCGTAAAGGCTCTAAACACGAACTGTAGAGTACACTAGCACTTTGCTTCAAAGTTATGCAAACTTGATTCGAACTTTCAAGTGAGTGTTCAATCATTGAGTTATGCTCTATTATGCTATTAGAAGTGATAATGTAGTGATTAGTCATACAATTGACTCATTTATCATGTTCGTGAAGGCTTTAAACACGAACTTTAGAGTACACTAGCACTTTGCTTCAAAGTTAAGCAAACTTGTTTCGAACTTTCAAGTGAATGATTAATCATTGAGTTATGCTCTATTAACTATTAGAAGTGATAATGAAGTGATTAGTCATACAGTCGACTCATTTATCATGTTCGTGAAGGCTTTAAAGACGAACTTTAGAGTACACTAGCACTTTGCTTCAAAATTGAACTTTCAAGTGAATGATTAATTATTGAGTTATGCTCTATTACACTATTAGAAGTGATAATGAAGAGATTAGTCATACAGTCGACTCATTTATCATGTTCGTAAAGGCTTTAAACACGAACTTTAGAGTACACTAGCACTTTGCTTCAAAGTTAAGCAAACTTGATTCGAACTTTCAAGTGAATTTAATCGTTAGTTATGCTATATTACACTATTAGAAGTGATAATGAAGTGATTAGTTACAATCGACTCATTTATCATGTTCGTGAAGGCTTTAAACAAACTTTAGAGTACACTAGCACTTTGCTTCAAAGTTGAAGCAAACTTGAGTCGAACTTTCAAGTGATGTTAATCATTAGTAATGCTATATTACACTATTAGAAGTGATAATGAAGTGATTAGTCATACAATCGACTCATTTATCATGTTCGTAAAGGCTTTAAAGACGAACTTTAGAGTACACTAGCACTTTGCTTCAAAGTGAAGCAAACTTGATTCGAACTTTCAAGTGAATGTTATCATTAGTATGCTATATTACACTATTAGAAGTGATAATGAAGTGATTAGTCATACAATCGACTCATTTATCATGTTCGTAAAGGCTTTAAAGACGAACTTTAGAGTACACTAGCACTTTGCTTCAAAGTAAGCAAACTTGATTCGAACTTTCAAGTGAATGATTAATCATTGAGTTATGCTATATTACACTATTAGAAATGATAATGAAGTGATTAGTCATACAATCGACTCATTTATCATGTTCGTAAAGGCTTTAAACACGAACTTTAGAGTACACTAGCACTTTGCTTCAAAGTAAGCAAACTTGATTCGAACTTTCAAGTGAATGTTTAATCGTTGAGTTATGCTATATTACACTATTAGAAGTGATAATGAAGTGATTAGTCATACAATCGACTCATTTATCATGTTCGTAAAGGCTTTAAAGACGAACTTTAGAGTACACTAGCACTTTGCTTCAAAGTTAAGCAAACTTGAGTCGAACTTTCAAGTGAATGTTTAATCGTTGAGTTATGCTATTACACTATTAGAAGTGATAATGAAGTGATTAGTCATACAATCGACTCATTTATCATGTTCGTGAAGGCTTTAAAGACGAACTTTAGAGTACACTAGCACTTTGCTTCAAAGTGAAGCAAACTTGATTCGAACTTTCAAGTGAATGTTAATCATTAGTTATGCTATATTACACTATTATAAGTGATAATGAAGTGATTAGTCATACAATCGACTCATTTATCATGTTCGTAAAGGCTTTAAAGACGAACTTTAGAGTACACTAGCACTTTGCTTCAAAGTGAAGCAAACTTGATTCGAACTTTCAAGTGAATGTTTAATCATTAGTTATGCTATATTACACTATTAGAAGTGATAATGAAGTGATTAGTCATACAATCGACTCATTTATCATGTTCGTAAAGGCTTTAAACAAAACTTTAGAGTACACTAGCACTTTGCTTCAAATTAAGCAAACTTGATTCGAACTTTCAAGTGAATGTTTAATCATTGAGTATGCTATATTACACTATTAGAAGTGATAATGAAGTGATTAGTCATACAATCGACTCATTTATCATGTTCGTAAAGGCTTTAAACACGAACTTTAGAGTACACTAGCACTTTGCTTCAAAGTGAAGCAAACTTGATTCGAACTTTCAAGTGAATGTTTAATGTTAGTTATGCTATATTACACTATTAGAAGTGATAATGAAGTGATTAGTCATACAATCGACTCATTTATCATGTTCGTAAAGGCTTTAAAGACGAACTTTAGAGTACACTAGCACTTTGCTTCAAAGTGAAGCAAACTTGATTCGAACTTTCAAGTGATGAATGTTATGTTAATGCTATATTACACTATTAGAATAATGAAGTGATTAGTCATACAATCGACTCATTTATCATGTTCGTAAAGGCTTTAAACACGAACTTTAGAGTACACTAGCACTTTGCTTCAAAGTGAAGCAAACTTGATTCGAACTTTCAAGTGAGTGTAATGATTATGTATGCTATATTACACTATTAGAAGTGATAATGAATGATTAGTCATACAATCGACTCATTTATCATGTTCGTAAAGGCTTTAAACAGAAATTTAGAGTACACTAGCACTTTGCTTCAAAGTTGAAGCAAACTTGATTCGAACTTTCAAGTGAATGTTCATTAGTTATGTATGCTATATTACACTATTAGAAGTGATAATGAAGTGATTAGTCATACAATCGACTCATTTATCATGTTCGTAAAGGCTTTAAAGACGAACTTTAGAGTACACTAGCACTTTGCTTCAAAGTGAAGCAAACTTGATTCGAACTTTCAAGTGAATGTAATCATTATGTTATGCTATATTACACTATTAGAAGTGATAATGAAGTGATTAGTCATACAATCGACTCATTTATCATGTTCGTAAAGGCTTTAAAGACGAACTTTAGAGTACACTAGCACTTTGCTTCAAAGTGAAGCAAACTTGAGTCGAACTTTCAAGTGAAGTTTAATGATTATGTAATGCTATATTACACTATTAGAAGTGATAATGAAGTGATTAGTCATACAATCGACTCATTTATCATGTTCGTAAAGGCTTTAAAGACGAACTTTAGAGTACACTAGCACTTTGCTTCAAAGTTAAGCAAACTTGATTCGAACTTTCAAGTGATGTAATGTTATGTTAATGCTATATTACACTATTAGAAGTGATAATGAAGTGATTAGTCATACAATCGACTCATTTATCATGTTCGTAAAGGCTTTAAAGACGAACTTTAGAGTACACTAGCACTTTGCTTCAAAGTAAGCAAACTTGATTCGAACTTTCAAGTGAATGTTTAATGTTAGTATGCTATATTACACTATTAGAAGTGATAATGAAGTGATTAGTCATACAATCGACTCATTTATCATGTTCGTAAAGGCTTTAAACAGAAACTTTAGAGTACACTAGCACTTTGCTTCAAAGTGAAGCAAACTTGATTCGAACTTTCAAGTGAATTTTCATAGTTATGTATGCTATATTACACTATTAGAAGTGATAATGTAGTGATTAGTCATACAATCGACTCATTTATCATGTTCGTAAAGGCTTTAAAGACGAACTTTAGAGTACACTAGCACTTTGCTTCAAAGTGAAGCAAACTTGATTCGAACTTTCAAGTGAATGTTTAATCGTTGAGTTATGCTATATTACACTATTAGAAGTGATAATGTAGTGATTAGTCATACAATCGACTCATTTATCATGTTCGTGAAGGCTTTAAAGACGAACTTTAGAGTACACTAGCACTTTGCTTCAAAGTAAGCAAACTTGATTCGAACTTTCAAGTGAATGATTAATCGTTGAGTTATGCTATATTACACTATTAGAAGTGATAATGAAGTGATTAGTCATACAATCGACTCATTTATCATGTTCGTAAAGGCTTTAAACACGAACTTTAGAGTACACTAGCACTTTGCTTCAAAGTGAAGCAAACTTGATTCGAACTTTCAAGTGAATGTTTAATCATTGAGTTATGCTATATTACACTATTAGAAGTGATAATGAAGTGATTAGTCATACAATCGACTCATTTATCATGTTCGTAAAGGCTTTAAACACGAACTTTAGAGTACACTAGCACTTTGAAGCAAACTTGATTCGAACTTTCAAGTGAATGTTTAATCGTTATGTTATGCTATATTACACTATTAGAAGTGATAATGAAGTGATTAGTCATACAATCGACTCATTTATCATGTTCGTAAAGGCTTTAAAAACGAACTTTAGAGTACACTAGCACTTTGCTTCAAAGTGAAGCAAACTTGATTCAAACTTTCAATGTTCAATATTTATGCAATACTATATTACACTATTAGAAGTTAAAATGAAGTGATTAGTCATACAATCGACTCATTTATCATGTTCGTGAAGGCTTTAAACACGAACTTTAGAGTACACTAGCACTTTGCTTCAAAGTGAAGCAAACTTGATTCGAACTTTCAAGTGAATGTTTAATCGTTGAGTTATGCTATATTACACTATTAGAAGTGATAATGAAGTGATTAGTCAACAATCGACTCATTTATCATGTTCGTGAAGGCTTTAAAGACGAACTTTAGAGTACACTAGCACTTTGCTTCAAAGTTAAGCAAACTTGATTCGAACTTTCAAGTGAATGTTTAATCATTGAGTTATGCTATATTACACTATTAGAAGTGATAATGAAGTGATTAGTCATACAATCGACTCATTTATCATGTTCGTGAAGGCTTTAAAGACGAACTTTAGAGTACACTAGCACTTTGCTTCAAAGTTAAGCAAACTTGATTCGAACTTTCAAGTGAATGATTAATTGTTGAGTTATGCTCTATTACACTATTAGAAGTGATAATGAAGTGATAAGTCATACAGTCGACTCATTTATCATGTTCGTGAAGGCTTTAAAGACGAACTTTAGAGTACACTAGCACTTTGCTTCAAAGTGAAGCAAACTTGATTCGAACTTTCAAGTGAATGTTTAATCATTATGTATGCTATATTACACTATTAAAAGTGATAATGAAGTGATTAGTCATACAATCGACTCATTTATCATGTTCGTAAAGGCTTTAAACACGAACTTTAGAGTACACTAGCACTTTGCTTCAAAGTTAAGCAAACTTGATTCGAACTTTCAAGTGAATGTTCAATCATTATGTAATGCTATATTACACTATTAGAAGTGATAATGAAGTGATTAGTCATACAATCGACTCATTTATCATGTTCGTGAAGGCTTTAAAGACGAACTTTAGAGTACACTAGCACTTTGCTTCGAAGTGAAGCAAACTAGATTCGAACTTTCAGGTGAATGTTTAATCAGAGTTTGTATCATGTGGAAACTCCTCCTTTTCATGGATCCATGGATCCCCCTTTGCAGCCGTTAATTGCATTTTCTGTTTGCATTTTGGACGCACCAGATTGTGCCAGCGCATTAATGAGCATGTGCAACTCACGTGTGCATTTGTCATGAGCAACTCACGTGTACATTTCCAAAATGTCTTCTGCGCGACTAAGACTGGCGCGCCACACTGCTCACGCGCTCGTTGTCCTTTGGCTCTTGTCAACCTTGTTGTCTCTTGCTCCGAGATTCAGCCTTCTTGTTGCACTTTTATTCTAACTCTTCTTTTCAACCTGAAATACAAAACTACACCAAAAGCGTAATCTTATACTAAAATATGTTAGAATATAAGCAGTGTAACGGACTTAAAGTAGCGTACAAAAGCACTCTATCAAATCCCCCACACTTACTCTTGTTCGTCCCTGAACAAGCCGGCTTCCTTACCTCTTGTGTAATGCACGCGTGAATGTTGGACTTACTGCGCCACACGTCTGCGCCACTCTCACAACCTGCGCAACTGTGATTATACAACACAAAACTGATTTAAGTCATTAATTCAAACCTTGTGTTACCTCTCTTGTGGAATGCATATCAATTCGGATGATTGGGAGATAGTCCTTTTAAGCACCGGTCACCGAATTCTTCTTGATTTGCGATTGCATGGTTATTCGTATTCGCTTTCTCTGATACGTGATTGATTCGCGCCTTAGGGTTTCTGAGCTTAACGTCTTTGACGCTTCACTATTGTTTCACGGACAGATGATAACTCTTTTGTTGCACAATTTCTTCTTTTCATTGTTTCGGCCTTTTGAGCTTTAACTTTGAATTGAATACTTTCTTTTCTTCTAGAACGGTTTCCAATCATGGCCTTCGGATAGCAGCTATGGAACCACGCCCCGCTCTCGCTTCTGACCAGTCGCGCGCAAGTCAGGCCACGCGTTTGCAACCGCGCGCCCCTTCCTGAGCGACTAACTTCAGCGAAGACGGTCTGTTTTCCCGTCTCGTCACGCCATTAGGGTTTCGCCTTCGGCATCTGCGTGACTGAGCTTGCTCTTTTATCCTTTGACCGCGAAGTATCAACCTCCACGAATACTCATAACCATACAACCGATCCTCAAGCTTTGTTCGGTCGACTGCTTCTCTAGGACGTTTCTATCAGCTCCACATCCCTCTTTATTCCACTCAAGAGACACACAAAATTCGAAAAAATTAACAAAAATCAGAATATGTCATATAAGCACAAATTACCACAGGTGCGCGAGTACGCACACAGGTCGCGCAAGCCAGTGTTTCTCGCGCACAATTACCTCTTGAGATGTTCACATTCAGCAAGTCTAAACTAAAAAAGAAAAAATTTATCCTAAACTACTCCTAAGATAGATGTACTACTACCCCCCCACACTTAAACAAAAACGTGTCCTCACGTTATGCACAAGTAGTAAAGTAGGCAATAGTAATGCATGCACATATAGCAATTTGCACCGATCATAATTCAGAATATGGCCACCCACCGAAATAAGTCAAACACCGATTGCATTAAAACACCGTTCATAATGATAATTCAAAATACAAGAGTTTTAAAGCATAGTTCAAATAGTCAGCCACCGATAAGCTCAGACACCGATTACAACACATTTAAAAAGAAGCAAAAAAGAAGACGAGGAGAATGATCGGGTGAGCTCTTCAATTGGGTCGGCGTCCTGGATTGCATATTCTTCTGGAATTGGGTCGCCCGCGCGCTAACCCTTGGGTGGCGTCATGTCCAAGTTAGCACCCTATGGTGCCACATATTCCATAACACGCTGGGCGTTGAACACCCAACGCTCATCTATCTGAACATATGCGCGACCTCCCTGTGTGCTGGTCTCAGCTTGCGCGCTCCTTGTCTGGCGCCTGCTACTTCTGGGCGCCACTGGCTCTTGCGCCACTACCTCTGGCGCTGCCCTGACATTCTCTAATCTGGGCCTGTAGCTCCAATACGCAGTACCATCCGTGCGAATCTTTATCCCCTATACAGACGCATCTTCTGGCGTGTCAGGTACTCAGCCTGTACAATAGTATGCTCCTCAGTCCATGGTTCCATATGCAGCGCACGTAGAAAGTGCATGATCAAGCCTCCACATAGCAGCGGGCCCTTCATGCTCACCGCTTCCCAATAGCTGGTGAGCAGGCGCGTGTAGTGCACCTTCTTCCCATAGTAGAGACCCTTGAGGATCTCAATGTCCATAAACCCGGGCCTTGAGATCCATTGTAGCGCCGATATGGAGTGGGATAGAGCCTTGAAGATAAAACATCTTCGGATCCAAATTCAGTGCCGAGGCTTCTTCCTCCAGCTACGGCTTACTGCCGTCCGTCCAATCGTCCCAGCCTCTTGGTCCGTGTGTTCACCTCGCCGGCATGCGCATCCATCCCATGACTGCGCCGAACTGTGATGGCGCGGCCTCATAGTACACGCCCCTGTGGCGGTACCGAATCCGATTAGCTAGTCCCTCATATGACGCGAGGAACTCCAGTGTATCCTCCACGTCCGTGTCTGAGGACAGCTCCATAAACGCCCATCCAGTTGCGGTGAAAGCCGCATGCACTTCTTCATAGAGCCCCATCTCACGGAGGAACTCCTCATCAACAAAAAGTAGGCAAAATCTCACACCTACTGTACATCTTACTAATCTCAAAATCCAATTTCTCGACTGGTCCACAGATCGACATTAGCAGCAAGAAAAACACACAACAATCCTTATGGCGCGCGTGTCCTGTCACGCGCGTGCACTATGCAGATCTAGATCTAAACTTCCACTGGACAATTGATATACCAAAACTGATCCAAATGCACTGAAATTTGAACAGTAGATTACCTGCACTGAGATCTACGTTCTGGCCAAAAATCACAAAATTCTGGGTTTGACGGCGGCGGTGGCGGCGGTCGGTGGTGGCTTTGGTGGCTTTGGGTTTTTGTGTTTAGTGAGATAAGTTGAAAATGAAATGTAACACAAAATGAACCCCACATCACATATTTATAGTACAAAAAGCCCATATGCATGCATGGCCCAAAACTACATGGGCCCAAGACTAAAACTAAACCTAAAACTAAAACTAAACTAAAACTAAGCAAAAACTAAACACACACAAAAAAACGAAAATAAAACTAAGTTAAGTTTGTCGGAGTACCTTCCGACGAGTGCTTTGTTTAACGTCGTTAGCTCGACGCAAATGTGCACTCATGGCGCACGGATCTCCTCCCCCACACTTGAACTTTTGCCTACTTTGTATTATCAACTTTTCTGCATGGCAAAAATTCAAGAGAGTTAGTATCAGTAGATAAAACGTAATTAATATGATCGGAGGGAAGAGTAATAGAAAACGCGAAGCCTCGCGTGTTAGTTCTCTCGGATGCGCCAGATTGTGCGCAGGTTAACTCTCGCGCGTCTTTGAGTCGCGCAGCTCTGTTCTGTAGCACACCATTTGCGCACCTTCTCCGCATTCCTGTGCTGATCCCAAGTGTCATACTGCTCACGACCTCGCTCTCTGTTTCTTTTATCCGGAGGCTTGCTCTTCGTATGTTGGTCTGGCGCGCCATAGGTATAATCTTCTGGTTGGTGCGCAATATCTCAGAGTGCGTCGGTCTTATATCAGTTTTGTCTCGAAACTTGACTTGGTTTTCTACTATCGGCTCTTCAGATAACCTGATTCGGTTTATGACATCTAATCTGAGTTTGCTCTTCTTATCTTGTAATGTCACAATACCATTACTGACGTCAATGCATGCTTTGCAGTTCTCATGAAGGGTCGGCCGAGCAACATGGTTTCCCTTGACTCAGTGTTCGGTTTGTTCATATCCACAACGTAGAAGTCTGCTAAAAACTTAAGTCCACCGACATGTGTCAAAACATCCTCAATCTTACCCTTTGCTTCGGTCCGTGAGTTGTCCGCAAGTAATAGACCAATATCTGTCGGCTCTAGGGGTCCCATAGATGACGCGGAAATAAAGAATATGGTAACAAGTTCACCGAGGCCCCTAAGTCTAGCATACACTCACTCGCAAACGTATCTCCAATAGTGCATGGAATTGTGAAGGTCCCGGGATCAGCAAGTTTCTCTGGTAAATCTGGAGCCAAACACAATTTCAAACTAGCCTGGAAATCGTTCAGCATGATGTCCTCTTCTGCTCTGGTTCGTCAGGGTTGGTGCGTGTAAAGACTGGTGCGACAATTAATTCTCTACTCAGCTCTGCTGCGCCAACAGCGACGCGTGTATCAACTGGCGCGCTAGTATTGTCTGGTTGTGGCGCGTCCATCTGAACCATGTTGATACTTCCCTTCGGGTTCTGAATGACCTGAGAGGGCAGATTACCATCACTAGCCTTCAATTCATTCACAGCAGTGGCGATCTGGGTGAGCTGGTTCTCTATTAGTTTAAACCTTTTGTCATTCTGCTCTTCATTCCTTCGCACTGTCTCGGCCAACTGACCTACTATTTCCTCTAGTGACTTCTTGGGTGGCTGCTGGTTGTACTGCACTGGTCCTTCAGCGCGTTTGTGTGGTGGGTTATAGGCAGCAGCTGGCGCGTAAGGTCGCGCGCCAGTGGGTGCATTAGGTTGCGCGCGCCAGTCAGCGCGCGGTCTTTGAAAGTTCTGCTCATTCTTCCAACTAAACCCGTTCTCAGCTAATCCAAATCTAGGCTGTCCTTGCCTAGCCTGACCATTATTCCATCCTCCTACTGCATTAACATCTGCGTGTTCTTCGAATAGGGAGGGGCATGCGTCTGTCAGATGGTCTGTGGCGTGACAGAATTCGCAGGGTCTTGTATCGGCGCTCTGTTTCATCATCAGTTTCTGCATCATATCTTTTAATTCTTTAATCTCTCCAGTGACATCCACTTGATGCAGAGATCTAGCACGGTTGTTTTCCAAAGAAACCTGATATCTAACTTGATCGGCCGTGTCCTCTATTAACTTCCAAACATCCTCCGGGTACATGTTCCTCACATTGCCTCCTGCGCAAGCATTCAGCAACCTGAGTTCCATCTCAGTTAATCCATTGAGGAAGTTCTCTATCAGCACATGTTGCGGGAGTCCATGATTGTAGCAGTTCGCTTCAAGTTCCCTGAACCGCTCATAGTACTCGGATAGTGACTCTCCGTGCAACTGCTTTGGCGCGGCTAATTCTTCTGAGTAGTGACACCTTAGCTGCAGGGTAGAACTTGTCCAAGAACCGTTCCTGCAACTCGGGCCACGTCCTTATCGATCCCGGTGCTAGCCCCATCAACCATTGTCGAGCTGAATCACAAAGTGAGAATGGGAAAGCTCTAAGTTTCAGCAATTCTGGGTCCTCGTTCCCATTCCTCATATTCTCACAAATAGCCGCGAACTCTCGTACGTGCTTACTGGGTTCTCACTAGCCATACCATGGAACTTGGTATGTAGTGAACAAGCTGGTCCGTAGTTCGAAGTGACCATCAGGGGCAGCACGATGCACCAGGTTGATTAACGCTTGAGGGGCAGACATCTCTTAATGGTGCGTCGCGCCACTGGTTGAGCAGGTATGCGCGCGACAGGTCTGGCGCGTATATCATATTGTTTTTAGCTGATTGTTGTTTCTTGGAGTTCAGCATCCATTCTGAACTCTAAGTCTCTGCGTACTTCTCTTCTAATTTCCTCGAGTTCAGCTGGGTGTAGGCGAGCAAAGATGTTTTCAGCGTTGCGCACTGGCGCGTCTGGAGTCTCTCTTCTTCTGCCGATTACACTGTTTTCACCAAAATCTTCCATGCAAAACAAAAACAACAGCTAAATTAAACGTAACTAATTTTTTTTGGATTTTTATATAAGAAAACAAAAAGTAAATAACAAAGAAAAAGAAAAGAAAAGAAAACTTCTCTAGCCGCTCCCCGGCAACGGCGCCAAAATTTGACGAGCACGTCGTTGAGTGCTGCAAATTTGTCCCGGCTCTCCTACTAGTATAGTCTTGGTAAGCTGGGGTCGAATCCACAGGGAACGGTGAGAAATCTCCTTTGAACTACAACTAAATTGGGTTGTGAGTTAACAAGTAAAGAAAAACAAAAAAGGAGCGTGAGTATACTACTGGCGCACAGAATTAACTACGAGTGTGAAATATAAATATGAGATGAGCTCAGCTTAGACTTCTCACTATGAACTTCTATGTTTATCACAGGTTTTTCTAAAGATTTATGACAGATTGTTCACGTAAGCTAAGGTCCGGTAAAGGCTTAATAACTTACACATATATTCCGGTAAAGGTCAATATGATATTACTACCCAACCTAGTCTAATTAATCACGAATCCGGTAAAGGTAGTGATTAACTATTCTAGTGCTACTCCTATCATTCACTGTAACGTACCTCTGATAGTTTAACGATAGATAATAGAGTCTATAATTAGGTCTGCGGGTAAAGGCTTCGCCTAACTATCTAAACTAGTTATCATGCAAGTATGCTCGGAGTAATAATACTAAACAGGTCAAACATTAAGAACAAAACCTCAAAACATATGATTCATAGATAAAAGTCTAAACTGAATTCAACAAGTTAGCTAGACATGCTGAACATATTCATCTCAATATCTATATGTAAACAACAAGTAAAAACACTATAGCCTGGTGCGCGCGTCGTCAGTGCGCGTAACAGTCTTGCGCCGGCAGAATTCGGTCCTTCTTCTATCTGCGCCTCTCTATCTATATAATCGCTCTGTATGATTTCCATGAAGCTTTGTATTTATAGTTGCCTCCTAGGGTTTCCACGAATATTTAGGCAAGAATATCTGTAGGAAATCATCTTCATCTCTAAAAACCAGCTTAGGAAATACTTGATGTCCAATAGCCGAACTTTAGAAATATTCTTAGCGCGTGATGATGTCATCGTTCCGAATATCTCGCTGTCTGCTGACGTCATCGTTTTTGCTATCTTTTGCGCGACTAAGACTGGCGCGCCACACTGCTCGCGTGCTCGTTGTCCTTTGTTGTCAAGTTGTTGTCTTTTGCTCCGAGATTCAGCCTTCTTGTTGCACTTTTATTCTAACTTTTCTAATCAGCATGTAATACAAAACTACACTAAAAGCGTAATCTTATACTAAAATATGTTAGAATATAAGCAATGTAACGGACTTAAGGTAGCGTACAAAAGCACTCTATCAGTCTCCATACAAACTTATCTTTGGAAAAGCTTGTCACTTACCGGTAGAGATCGAGTACAAAGCCATGTGGGCTATGAAGAAGATGAATTTCGATTCTAGAGCTGCAAGGGAACACCGTATTCTTCAATTACATGAACTCGAGGAGATAAGCCTAAACGCGTACGAAAGCGCGAAAGTCTACAAAGAGAAAACAAAAAAGTGGCACGATAAGAAAATCATTGAGAAAAGATTCGCAGTAGGAGATGAAGTGCTACTCTGCAACACTAGGTTGAGATTATTTCCAGGAAAATTACGTTCCAAGTGGTCCGGACCATTCAAGATATCTAAAGTTTTTGACGACGGACACATGGAATTATTAAACAAGGAAGGAAACACATTTAAGGTCAACGGACATAGACTGAAAATTTATCATGCTGGAGACCAATGCTATCTAGTAGAGCAACTCGATCTCTATGAGGTCGGATAACTAAGAAGTGGAGCATATCCTCTCGAGAAGGGATCCTAGCAAAGGACTTCTCGAGTGTGTTTCTTTATATGAAGATACGGCTACGTCCTTGCCAGAACGTTAATCTAGGTCTGTAAGTATTTATTTTTCCGCATTTATTTTTCCGCACTTTATTGTTTTCTAGATTAGGAAAAATGCAAGTGTGGGTAGAATATTATTTGGGAAAATTCCGGGGATAAATTCTTTCACTCGATCGAGTAAACCACCAACTCGACCGAGTCACGTCAGCCGAATTAATATAGATTAAACAGTTTAAATGAATTTAAATTTCATTCGATCAAGTAAGATTCTTACTCGATCGAATTGAGTCGACCATAAAACTTATATTAATTCATCTAAATAATTTAATCCCCCTCATTCAATCGAGTAACAATCTTACTCGACCAAATCACAGCACCCAAAAATAAAATACAAAAATAATTTTTTTTAAAGAATCTATCCGTTGGACCGACTCGACCAATTAAATTTTGTCCATTGGAAATTGGTCCAATTTTGAAAACCCTAAAACATCGGTTGCCAATTTATTCTACCCGAGAGATACACTGAATTCTGCGAATTGGACTTTAACTTGTTAAGGAAATTAGCAATCCTCGCCAAACAACCCGCTAAATTGAAAGTAACAGAGGAAGAAGACCACTCCGAGAACGCGCGCTCGGTTGGGAACTTCAATCATACAAGCAAAGGAAAGGGTATGGAAAAAGCTACCTCGAGCAAAAAGCAGTCCAAGAAACCTAAGAAAAATAATTCGAGTATTGAGTGGTATGATGTTCGTAGGGTGACAATCAAGGAGTTTCGCAAGTCAAATGGAGAACCAATTGAGATCGAGTCGGATGAGTGATTAAACCTTATTTTCGTATTTCTTATACAAATAATCATGTCTTTGTTTGGAAAACAAAGTTTAGTATTCAATAAAGAAGAAATTTATCACTTACCAAATTTTAGGGTTACCCAAAAATAAAATTCAGAATTAAACACCTTGAACAGAAAAATAAATCATCAATTAAATTCTGAATTTTTGTCGAGCCCACTCGACCAAGTAAGAAGGTCACTCGACCGAGTGAACCTTCACTTAGACCGAAATTAAACTCTTCCATTCGGTCGAGTCATCTGGTTCACTCGACCGAATCTACCAATTGGGCCATATCACCTTAAACGTTAAACAAAGCTTGGCCCAACTACACAAAACAAACCCTAACTTGACCGATTTAAACACTTAGCCATTTTCACTCAACCAAAATCTCACCTTTCCAAAATCCTACACAAATTCAAACACCAATGGAAAACCAAGAGCGGAACAAAGTAGTTTTCAAGAGAATGAAATTGTCTAAACAAAGAATTGAAGTCACTCGATCGGAAGAGAACCCACACCCGGCCGACTCGAGTGCAACTCGACCTATTGATGGTAACAACCCCTGTTTTGTTGAATCTACTCCCTATCCGTTCAATGCACAAATTAGACTAGATTCGGAGATGAAACTAAGGGAAAAGAAGCTTAGATATTTAAAAGTTCTTACTCCTTTATTTCTGAACATTGAATATCTAGACAAAGTGGTGTTTATTTTTGATAAAGATTGAGCCGAGATTTAAGAACCATGGATTGGGATTTGTGTTTGGTGATGATCCGGGCGTGTACGAAAAGGTAGTGCGCGAGTTTATTTATTCACTTAAGATAAAATGGAGAGTGGTCGAGTTAAGGAGACACAAGGTAGAAGTTGTGAAAGAATGGAAATTTCGTTTGGAAAACAAGGACTTTGTTCTTTCTAGTGATGAATTAAGAATTGCATTTGGTTCGGAGCATTGCGAACCATATTTACCGATCACTAAGAATATGAGAAACATAGTTTGGAGAGAAATAACAAACGGTAGTATGGATTATACGGCTACAAAGATTAGAAGTTCAGAATGGAAGTTTATACATCGTCTTATAGCTACTTGCCTATACCTTCGTAGTGATAAGGGAAGATTCGTGAACAAGGATGATTTGGATATAATTTGTTGTATGCACGAAAATCTTCCGTTCGATATGCTCACTTGCATCACTCGAACACTTGAGGAATGTCTCTTGAAATCATTCAAAGGATTATACATTGGTGGAGGACATTTTCACTCGACCCGAGAAAGGCATTGCCGAAACAGGCATTAAGAGAAGTCGAACTAATAAGTCGTGGACTTGTTAAGAAGATAAAACTCAGCGGAGGAGATATTATTGTCTTACCCGAAAACGAGGACAAAGATGATATCCGTCCCGAATCACCACAACCCGAGACTAACTCCTATGATGAGCTTTTAAGGAATTCTAGAAATATGATTGCATGGCAAAGGGACATCACTAGTTGGTATACTGACATGGCTATATGGCAAGGAGAAATGATGAAGACATTGTTCACTCACACCTCGTGTGAAGGATACCGATCACCACTTAGACCTACATTGCATCACTCGACTGAAGAAAATACTCAAGAAGATGAAGAATTCGTAGATGCAGAAGATAACGTGGGTGACAACATATAAGCCCCTATCCACAAGTCTGAACTAAACAACTTTCGAAACCTTAGGACACCCGATGACCTTATAATCTCCCAAACAAACAATCAAAACAATTCACAAAACCAACTTTCACTACTCGACCACAGATTGATCGAGTACTTGACATTTGCACTTGGTTAAACATTTTAACTTAATTATCTATCATGTTTTGCTTTGTTTGTATATAATGACAAATCTTTGTTAGCATTGCAAGAATGATACATGTGCAGCACATTGGAAAGTCAAGATACGGAGAATAATGTCAAGAAAATACTCGACAACCAGCTAAGTATCTCTACACCTTAATCTTAATTTATTGCTTAGGGACTAAGCAAATTTTTAAGTGTGGGGTGGGGAGTAGTATGCATACAAATTTTCATGATATATACATTGCATACTTTTCAAAATTTGCATACATCCTACTATTTAAATGAAAACACGTTGAAAAATGTCAATTAAACATGCTAAACAAGATCGAGCACTTAGATTAAAAATGTTTGCTGAGAAACTCATGAATTGAAATTTTTTAATTGAACGATTTCATGATAGAAAATTTATTTCTTGTGACTCAACATAAGAGCTTGCCTAATTTGATTTTTCTTAGAAATTTTTGACATGAACCTTGAGAAAAGCAAAGTTTTATCCAATTTCATAGAGGAAATTTTTGAACAAAAATGGATAATATTTCATAAAGCTATTGTATTGCCTTTAGGTGACTTAAGCATATCTCGTAATATGGTGCATTTGTTGTAACACTCGAGTTAATATTTTGGCATCTAGTCAAGTCTTAAGTGTGGGTTATCCGATAAAGTCGAGCATTTGCCGAGGGTTAGGAAAGAAAATAAAATTTATTTCCCCTTGAAAGTATCTGCTTTGACAAAACAAAAAAAAGCATTTGCCGAGGGTTAGGAAAGAAAATAAAATTTATTTCCCCCTTGAAAGTATTTGCTACGATAAAATAACAAAGAAAAAAAAGAAAAGAAAAAAAAATAATATAAAAGAAAATATATTGTTTCCCCACTTAAGTCCTTGCTATTGCCTAAATAATTTGCGACTCGAGTGAAGCTGTCGAGTGATAACCATGGAGAATTGCTTAAGGACGATCCTTGTACTTATGTACGTAGGCATGACATGCTTTTGAGAGAAAAATTCATGAAATATGTGTAATCATCCGGAATTCCTCTACTCTTATGGATTACGACGTGTAGTCTAATTCTTGGGCAAGAATTCTTGACCTTGACCTTATGGACTAGCCCTTGCTAGCATAGGTGATTGGTTCGGTGAAACTCCTCTTGAAAATTGTGTTTTACTTTGTGATTTTCGGTGTAAGTTCGAAATGAAGAGAAGGTCAAATCAAGGTTAGTTTCTTATTGCTCGAGTTACGTTGAAATTTATGACTATCGTGATTTGAAGTGATTTTCAATGATTTCTCATGCCATGAATGATCAGCTATACTTTGAAGTGTTTTTTATTAAAGAATAATGCAAAAGAATGTTTGTTGAATTGACTAGCTATGTAAATGAATACGATAAATGGATGATGTGCAGGATTTGTGAGTATTCCGTTATCTGAAAACTCTCACGAGACTAAAACTCGTCCGCTAGGGCAGCCTAGAGGTTTAAAGGCTTAATGCATATGCTAAATGCATTCGTGATTTTCTACGACAGTGAACTAGGATTAGAATAACTTTAGAAATCTCAGGAGTAAGAAATAAGCTTAATACTTGTTCGGGACGAACAAGGATTAAGTGTGGGGTATTTGATCAGTGTTAGAAATGTCTATTTTAAGCCCCTACTTTATGCTTATTTCCTATGATTATAACGTAAAATATATTACTTTTGATACTTTGATTGATGTTTCAGGTCAAAAGCACGATTCCAGCCTTACGAAGGAGCATAAATGGAAATATGAGGAAAAGCACGTGAATTCGGCCTAAATCAGACATAATTTGGAAGCATTTCTGCAATTCTTAGACCGAGTGCAATAAAGTACTTGACCCGAGCTAAAACAAGCAAAGACTCATGTTACTCGACCGAGTAAACACACTGCTCGAGCAAGTCATCACGTGATCAAGACCCTTCGTATGGATTCTCTTCATTCACTCGACCATTTAATACAAGATTTAATACAAGTGGAGAAGCTAACCTTCCACTTACTCGATCATTTAACACAAGTGGATAAGCAAGACCTTCCATTTACTCGGCCATTTATGACGGGAGTTAAAGCAAGACCTTTCATTCACTCGACCCTTTGATTGCTCTTCACTATAAAAGCATCACAAGAGACACCGAGCAAAGGGAGGAGGGCAGAGACCCTACCCGATCAAGTGATTAAGATTGAAGTCGAGTAACCAAGTGAAGAAGAGAGACCCGAGAGAGCTCGGAGACCGTTTAAATTACACAAGATCATTCAACCTAATTTTGTACTCGAGATAACGAGGAGATAGCAGCAGCTTGGAGCTCGACCGTGGATCATCAATCACTGAGAATTTCTAAACTTTACTCTTGTTTTATTTACAATCGTTTTACTTACAATCGTTTGAACATGTTTGCATTATCACTCGAGATGAGTGAGTAGTTTCCTTATGATGGGGATTTGATGAATCCCTAATGCTTATGAATAACTTGAACATGATTATCTAATTTATATGAATCAATTCTTGTATGACTATTATGTGTGTTGAATCATACCCGAGCACTACGTCTAGGTGTCCTGACAAAACGTCTAGAAGAGTAGGTCGAGTAGTATTTTCTAGGGAAGGACCGGGAGGTGAACTTAGACTATTTTGGAATCAATACAACCATTAGATCGAGTATATTAGCAAAGCGGGAGCAGCGAGTATATTTGGTGCATGAATGTATTAATAAGCGTATTTGGACAGATTAGTGAAAACACCGGAGGAATGAAGCTAGTCGAGTAGATGTTTACGTGCGAATCTAACACGGGAGTGAGGATTCGTATGCTAATGCTACTCAGTCTAAATTCTATAATATAAATCTAACAAGGGAGTGAGGATTTATATTATCATATAACTATACGTTCTAGATTAAATTGTCATCAAGAAGGAAATTCATAATTATAATCTATATCTTGCTCGAGTGAAACCATAGGTATTAGTGGAGGATTCTCATTCTTGTCATAGTTTTTAATATTTGATAACAAATCCTTTTCTTTAAATATTGCCTTGAGAATAAATAATATTGCTCTTTAAAATAAACAAAACACTTCGGAACTATTCTGAAAGCTAGTAATCGATTTTAAAGTTTATAACTTAACTCCTTTGTTCCCTTGGGTTTGACACTAGATCACCCCTAGTTCTATAAATTCTTTTGAGTTGCGTGTTGGAATATTTATCTACATATACGCACACGTCACGACCCAAAAAGTGAGTCGGCCGAGGACAAAATATTGCAGAATCTCGATTTTTGGAAAGTTCAGGGTTTGGAAATTCAAGAGTATTAACGGCCAGAGAACAAGACACAATTATCCGGGGAGCAAACAAGCTTCAAGAGGGACGGTTTGGAAGGATTTTCAATGGCTACTCCAACGGTTTCAACGACAAGAAGGTCGAAGAAACGCCAAAGATCTCCTCTCCAACACCGGCAACCTCCACTATTCTTTTATTTATGTTTTGTTCCTTATTTTTCATAGTATGAATGAGTAGTGTTGTGGTGGGAATCCTCACGGATTTCCCGGGTTTGATCTTGTTGTAAAACAGATTTTTAACATGCAATACGAAGTGTTTGATATGTTTGCTTATTCCCTTTATTTATGTTCTGAATTTTAGATGCCTAAGGAAGGAACGAGAGTTGAACTTAGGAGGTTTAGAATTCAGAATTGTATGTTTAGGGCAGTGTTTCGTGTGCGAGAGTGACAAACACATATTTACTTAGGTTGACATTATTGTGGATTTGAGTCACCGATCAATAGACCGAGAGGTTGAGACTATGGAATTCAAGTTCTAAACACGATTCAATAGAGCGAGAGTTTGAGAGTCGTACTTAAGTGTTGCATCCATTCTAGAGAAGGTGCAAGAGTTGAATCTAGTATGCGCAACACAATAACCTAAGAAACGTAGCATTCATGACTTCGTATGCTTGCTTCATTATTATTGCATCATTATCTCATAACCTAGGAATGAAGTAGGGTTCTTGCTGCATTTTATTTCTGTTTATTAGATTTAGATAACTTAACAAAAATCAAATACAAAATCTCCATCTTTCGTAGACTTCCAATAGTGACTATCGATAGAAAACAACATCTAGGCTTTTCTCTTGGGACTCGACCCTAGGTCACCCTAGGAACATATAAAATTGTTTGACATTGCGTGATTAGGATAAGTATTCACAATACTCGCCTAAAAACCCAACGTCAAAATGGCGTCGTTGCCGGGGATTTGCCTTTAGACTAGTTTTCTATTTATCATTGCTTTTGTTCATTTACATCACTTTTTTTTACTTGTTGATTGTGATTGCGTGCTTGCGTGCTATTCTTGTGTATCCCGTTTTAAGTTGGTACTAATCACATCGTCCTTTGATTGTGTGCGAGGTACTCTATTTAGATTAGGGGACGTGCTGAATTTTACCGAAAGTAAGCAACTAGATAACCATGGAACCACACTTCTCATCCCCCCACTTCGCCAGTGCAAATACGCTCATATATGATACCCCTCCGCATCGTGTTTCTACTTATCAAAGACCAGCAGAGTTTGAGACATGTTGGGAACCGATGAGGCAAAAGAATGCCACTCTTCCGCAAGAGGTAGAAGAAAAATCAGTTTGGGAGTGCTATACCCTAAGCCTCGGTGGACACTATGATTCACCTTATGCCCCTACCCGGCAAGACTACCGATCTCAAAGAGATGATTACATTCAGAGTAGATTCTACGAAGACCCTCCTTTCTCAACCGAACCTCCGCAATACTATGAACCGACACCAACAATGCCATGTTATGATTATGGAGATCAATACCTAGAGTTCCCCTACATTACCCAACAGCCGATAGATGACGATGGATATGGGAACTTTCAATGGGAAGTCAGCAGCTACCAGCAAGAGCAAGAAGCGCGGGAAGAAGACTATGAAATGCCTTATACCGAGGAACCTTCCCTGCAGCCCGCTGCCGCGCAACTAGCAGCAATTCTTGGACAGCTGCAAGAGGGCAACAAGCACCTCTTTCATGAGATTGACAAAGTGCAAACGCAACAAGAAAACATGAGCATAATGTTGGCAGAACAAGCGAGCTTCGAGTGGGAGCAACTAGAAGAACCATTGATGCAACGGGATGTGGAAGAAACGAAATTCATTGCCACTACCCTCGAAGATAGGAAGTCCCTGAGGTGCCCAAATAAGAAGACACTGATGTAGTTAAGGAAAGAAGGCAGTGTTCGGTTGAGGAGGAAGTGCATGACGAAAAGCTTTCAATGACGGTACCTTTTATAGAAAATTCTATTATGGAGAAAGCTAATCGTTTGTTTGTTGCTTTCGTGAATTCAAGTTTTGAAAGTAACTCAGAATGTAATGAAGACACATATCATGGAGCGGAACTCCCTAGGGATATGACGAGGGCGAAGCCCAAACGCAAGAAACCTAAGGCGAGTAAAAGAGGGGACTTTGATGATTGGGGCATAATCAATCACACGAACAGAGCACCACTGATATATTGCTGAGGCAGCAAGACCTCGGATCGAAAGCTAAGGGTAGGCAACCCATCTTGCTGTTCCTTCAAGGGAGCGAGGAGAGCGTCATTTGGACGCACAAGACGTTTAAGAAGGAAACCTCCCGAAGTACTTCTCGAACCTCATTTGCACTAAAGGAGCAGCAGCAGCAGCAGCAGCCACGTCTTGGCCTAGACGTTAAAATAGGCTTGCAAGTGTTATTTGTATTGTTTTGTATTTTTCTTGTTTCCTTAGATTGTTAGATTAACTTAGGCTAGTATAGATTCTTGTGATGCTATCCTCATGTGGTTGTGAGCCAATATGACTTGTGCTATAAGAGTTTTTGATTGATCTGTGATTGTACATGCTATGTTTGGTTAAAAATTTGACTTTAGAAAAAAAAATCAAAAATCTGGGTCTGGAAAAATGAGTCGGTCGACCCACTTTCAGGGTGCCCGACCCATTTTCTGAGTCGGTTGAGAAGAAAATACGGGTACCTTCTGCGTATTTGACTCGGCCGACTCACATTTACCCATGCCCGACCCATTTTTGCAGTTCCTGACCCATTATTTTAAGTCGTCGAGTCATAAATCTCGGAAGCCTCTGAGCAT
>QZGG01001679.1:0-56587 GCA_006409495.1 Sedum album
TTTTGTGTGTACAGTCCAGGACTCCGTTGCATGACATGATCGGTCGCCAGTGTCCTATTTTTGCTGTTAATCGTGAGGTATGACTTAATTAACAGATCAGGAATTTATGCTTGGTTTATGTTTGTATTTACATTTTGAGTGATTTGCTGATATGTTTTGGTTGCTTTTTTGGTAATATGGTGCAGGTATTGGTTCCGATTGCGAAACCTGTGGGATATGCAGGTGCAGATCCAGTCAAAATGTAAGCACATTGGCACCATTGTTTTGATTATGGGTTAAGTTTGAAGTGAAATAGTTTTCTTTACTGTGTGTAATAACTTTTATAGTGTTTGATTTGGATGCAGATCATTTCAAGTTGGGAAGGAGAAGTTTATGATTCCGTGGCTGTTGGTGATAAACAAGCAGAATCAGGCAGTGCCGATGATTGATGTGCATTTGGTAATCTTTTAAAGATTGAACGAAATATAAATGTAGATTATTGGTTATTCTGGTTGTTAGTCTTTGTCTAGAGTAATTGTTTATATTATTTTGGTTTGTAATTGATGTCATCATCTTTAAATATGAATTTATAGCAATATGGATTAATTATCCTTTTTTTTATTTGCAGAGGTATTCGGGGAGCGATATGCTTGGTGTCACGGCGAAAGTCATTGATATGCCCAATAGATGTATTTTTGAAACTTATAAACTATCACTTTTAATTTACGTTTATAGGTTGGAACTGTGAAACTATTTTTACAATTTTAGTATCTTGTTTCCAAAATTCGTCTTCCATTTCTGCCGTGGATATTAAGTTGAGATTCGTGTCGCACTTAGTACTTAGTAGTGAAGTGGCCCTCTAGGTAATAGGTTTATATGTATGCTTTATGTATGTGCGATATGCTATAAATGGCAAAGAGTCCGATTCAGTTAGAGATGATATAGTGCATGTTACTACTTGCCATATAATAATCTGATTTTAGAGCCACTTCACTTGTAATGCTATAACTAACACTTGAACAGAGGCCTAAGAGCAGCAACCACACACAGTAGTTAACATAAATTTGTCAATGGTATTGCAATGCTATTATTCGCATATAATGCAGTCTCTAAAGGTTGTTAGACTGATATCGTCACCATCCTTGGTTTATGTTATGCATCCCTGTGTTGATTAAGATCACTGGCTGAGTGTGGCTGTGCATGTCCTGTGTAGTCCACCTCTTATCTACATTTTCTCTAAATGACATGCTGTTTAGGTTGCTTATGCCAATACGTTTGCTTGAGGCAAATGTTTATTTTTCTCCCTCTGTTTACAGATCTTGAAGTGCATCCTGATATCTCTAAGCAATTTTGGAATCCAGACCACTGGCCAAAGCATGTGCTTGTTAGATACACATGGTGATTCATTTTCATTATATATCCTGTGTTCGCATTGCGTCCTAGATAACGAGCTTAGTTTTGAAATAAAGTCTGATAGAAATTGTTGGCCTCCGATGCCATTTTCTCACAATGTTTATTTATCTGATCCTTTGAGAATTTAAATCGATTCACTGGAATATAATATTTATAGATGTGCTTGTGGTGGTAATAGGGAGGAGCAATCTGAGATAGACGTGGCCTCTGGATTTTACGTGTTATTTGGTTCAGGTATTGCTTCTTGATGCCTGTATCGCCTGGCATCGATATATTCTGTTTGCGAAAACAAGAATTTTTGTTGATAAACATGCAAGCCTGGGAGAGGTTGACTGTCTTTATCTTGATTTTGTGCACAGGCCTACTCATGTCCTTCATTCTGTCAATATATATCTTGCAATCCTCCCAGGAGAAACTAACAAGGTGAGACTTCTTTGCCATTTGTCCAAGCTAATTGCACATTAACTCGCAACAATCATCACTGTGATATCTCAAAAATCATATTTCCAGGTTTGTGATGGAGACAGTTGCTGACAGCAGCATTGTGGAAGGAGGTATAGCAAAGGTAGAATGAAACCAAAGACCCTTAGACAAGTTGTCTGAAACGAAGATTAGACAAAATGCATTCTGTTCTGCTCTCCACAGCCTGAATACTAAACACATTGTTGTAGTAGGCTTCATGTAGGTAATCAGTGAGCTGAGAACAATCTGTCTCTAATGTTGAAAATAGTTAGGTGGGTGCTATACCTAGTTCGAGTCAAGTGATATTACTTTTTGAAAGCACTCAAGGACGGTATCGAGGACAAAAAATCAATATTGGCCATTTTCCTTTTAATAAAGAATAGTCTTCAATGGGTTCACTACCTGTGCTAATAGGTCTCAGGTTCGAGTCATGGGGTAGGAGTGAATTCCGAAAATCCCTTTTTTAAAAAAAGAAAAGAAAAAAAAAAAGTCTTCAATGGGTTCACGCTTCTGAGTCAACTTCATTACGAAGGTTGGCAGATTCGCGCATGTAGCTCCATAACTCCAGATGTTGAATAAGCGTGCGGGAACCTGGATGCAGCCATATTACATCGTGCCATACATGAGATTAGGCCAGTACGAACGGTAGTTTGCGATCCAAAAGACAAGCTAAGCATCATTAAAACAGAAACGTAACATGAGGCCTCATTACCTTTCATGACGGAGCCTGTACTGTCTCAATATTTTCACTGGAGAACAGTACAATTAACAATTCGTAAGTACTACAAAGATGCTCAACAGCCATATGCGCACACACATTAGTGTACTTACACTGAACTTATAGAATGAGCACCGTTCCCTGATTCGGCAAGAATGCCTAGTACTCTCAACATAATCACTTTCCAAACCCCACATAGTTACATCTTTTTATAAAGGAGCTCGTACATCAAGTATATGACGTTGTATCGGTGATATAATACTCAAGCTTAACTTTTAGCGCCCTGGCTACCTAAAGCACGAAAAGTCTTCTTGAACAAAAGGAGCTCGTTCTCCTCCACTAAAGCTTTCCCTTGTGTCCTTGATGATTCAGATAACTATTATTGTCTGGTGCAAAAAGGACAAAAGACATTCAAAGTAAATTAAAGAGTTCTAGCAAAATGCTTCATGCCCAACAGCCTTTTCTATTTGCAGTGTATCCTCGTCAATAAAACAGCTTAGAATGCAGAAGTCTATAAAAAAACTTTAATAGCTATTCAATTACAGACATTGATTAATAAGCTTAGAATACAATTAGTCTACCAAATGGCCTGTTGGAAGGGCCACTTCATATATTAAAGTGGCATGTTAGTACATCTACACACGCACCAAGCATCAAGGCATCAAACACATTAAAGCAACTATCACAACCTTTGCACAGATTTTACTGTGCAAGAAAATACTAGTATAGATAAAATGCAAAATCTCACATGATATCTAACAATGAAAAAGCACCTGACCATCATTTATGAATGTTGATCATACATGATCCCTCCATAGACGACAACTTGGAAATCAAAATATATTAAATTCACAGATCGGGGCATGTGAGATACTGGAAAATCCAAAGATCACAAAACTACAAAAGTCATACAAACTCATACCAAAATACGTAATATAACTTCTCAGATAATAGTATATTAGATTAATATTTACCCCCAACGCCCACGGCTCCTTCCTGTTGCCAAGGAGCCAAATAACTATTGCCTACCTGATAAACTGGAAGTTGTCGGAAACAAAAAAGGTCAACTTGGGAATTACAATACTATTAGCTAGGTTTAGCTTATTATCTCTTGAATTATGAAACACGGTTAACAAAAACTTATGTGTAATGCTTTAATTGTTGAGTTGTGTTCGTCCTCTTGCCTGTCCTCAAGTCGGTAGAAATTGTCTATCTGCAAAATGCATCAATTACAAAGAGCATTTTTGCCTCCAAAGAAGTTATCAAGCTTGAGAAACTATTATATTGAAGCAATACTTAAGGAACGTCTGTATATAACTTATAATTAGACAGCACGTACTAAGGTTGAACTTTACAATATTATTTTGACACAAAAGGAAACGACAGAAATACAATTATAAATAATATTGTGAGGGATCAGAGAGTGGAGTGAAGAAAGTGACTCTCAACACAGCCCATTTAAATGACAGTCTAAGTATTCGCGTCTATTTTGTCACTAAGCGACTTCATAAATCCACTTGGTTTCTTCCAAACAAAACAAGAAAATCGTTCCATAACTTCTCAGAGTCACAACTGTTCGCGGCATACTATCAAATCAAATATGTTTCAAGAAAACAAGCCCTGGGCAGTGTACAGAAAGCTAGGAATGTGCAATGCAATGACATATAAGGGAAGCTCAGAGGACATAGAACAACCTATTCTAGGTCGTAGTCACTGTGATAAAAACTATGTTACTAACAATGGTAAAGAAGACGTAAGGATAGTTTCACCTGTTGACTGCAAACTTGACCAGGAAGTCATCAATGGCTTCACTTTGTCCCTTGCAGAGGTAATACTCAAACATATATAACTCCTCTTCTGTATCTTCCCTGCTATTTACTTGAAGAAAAGGATCACATGTTCTTGCTAAATCACTTTACAAAAAGTGCTATGACGAACCTCTATGTTTGACATGAAACATTTGTTTTCCAAGTGCAGGGGACTGAGGAGCTGGCAGCACTAGCAAAAGTTACCTGTCCCTTCTTGATGACAAGTATGCTAATGTATTCAAGATCCCTGATATCTCTGTACTTCTTGGGCCGACTTGGAAAAGTGGAGTTAGCTGGAGGTGCTCTAGCGCTAGCATTTGCTAACGTCACAGGCTTCTCCGTCATGAAAGGTTTGTCAGTAGGGATGGATTCGCTTTGTTCTCAAGCTTTTGGGGCAAAGCGATGGTCATTGATCAGCCAAATATATTTAAAGATGGTGTGTCTGCTTCTTTTTGCAGCCATACCCATTTCATACCTCTGGTTAAATGCGGGGTTATTATTCTCGCTGATTGGTCAAGACTTGGAAATCACAAAAGTTGCTAAGCTGAATTTGGCATTTCTGATCCCAGAGTTGATTGCTCAAGCGCATTTGAATCCCCTAAGATGCTTTTTACGATGCCAAGGAAAAACCACTCCATTTACTATTGCTTCTATATGCGGAGTAATCCTACACATTCCAATCAATTACCTCCTCGCAATACATTTCAGTCTTGGCATTAAAGGAGTCGCACTGGCTTTGGGATGCAATACTATCAGTCTCAACTTTGCCCTCGTGCTCTATGTAAGTCTTTCAGACTCATCACTGAAACCTTGGGAAAAAAGCGCAATTACATCAATCTTTCATGAGTGGAAGCCCTTGCTAGACTTGGCAATACCAAGCGTTGTGTCGGTTTGCCTAGAGTGGTGGTGTTATGAGATCATGTTGTTTTTGTCCGGCTTACTCGATAATCCACAATCAAGTATAGCAGCAACAGGCATACTCATTCAAACAACCGGCTTATTATACACAGTTCCTTATTCTTTAAGTACTGGTCTGACTGCTAGAGTTGGCATCGCTTTGGGAGCCGGCCAAACTTCTCGTGCCCAATGGACTACTATAATTGGAATTATAACAGCCTTTGTGTTTGGCATTGCGGCTTTTATATTCACAATTTCTGCAAGGTCGGTTTGGGGCAAGTTGTTCACTGGCGAATCACAAGTTCTCGATATATTATCCACTGCACTCCCATTGGTGGGACTATGTGAACTAGCAAATTCTCCTCAAACAGCTGCCTGTGGAGTTTTGACAGGGACTGCACGACCAACTACAGGAGCGAGAATAAATTTGTTTTCCTTTTACCTCATTGGCGCTCCTGTTGCAATTCTTTTGACATTCACATTTAAAGTCGGTTATACAGGACTATGGCTTGGGCTAGCCTCGGCTCAGGGCTCATGTATGTGCATGATGCTGTACGTTCTATATAAAACAGACTGGACACAACAAGTGAAGAATGCTAAAGCGCTCACCGTAGCTGTTGAAGAAAAGCCAGGCGACTTGGAAGCAGATCTGTTATCAGATCGTGAAGTCATGTGATGCAATCACACTGGATGTGTTTTAAGAGTCTGGAGTATCTACAAGACCAGATATTGTGCCGTTTTAGAGAGCATACTTCACAATAAATAGATGAATGCATTAAAGGTAGGAAAAAAGCGACCTTGATTCAATTCAGTATGAATTGTAGAACTTCATCGACTTTATGAATCAAAACCTTTTCGTTTTTCTTTCATATGATAACTTAGTTATTCAGAAATATTATCAACTGCTAAGAGTCGATCGTACCATACCAAAACACATACATAATGAACTCCCAGACACATAAAAAAATGTTGATGAACGAAACGATAAATAGGTCGAGTAAAAGGCAGCATACTCTAGATTGATGCTGATAATTAAAAGATACTATAGAATTCTATACTGTCTACACCAAACTTCATCATAAGAATACAAACGCATTACCGCAATCCAGACAGAGCATTACGATCAAAGAATAACGTAAATTTACTAAGATTGAAATTCCAATTTTCATCTCTAACCACAATACAAATTGATCGATCATCAACTAGCTTTACTACACAGCATACACTAAAAACACTAATACATGAAAACTAATTACTTGATTGAAAATCAACAAATGAATACATATTCGACAATCAAAAGATGTATACATACGCACCTCCGTCCTCGCACCTTCGCAGCAAATCGGCTCAGCCAGATTCGCTTGCTTCTCCGGCAAGCCATATGTTAAACCAGGTCAGCTACTCTCACATTGGGCCGAATGGGCCGTGCTCAATTTGACTAATATAAACAGGCCCAAAACCTGTAATTCTGTCAGGCCCAAAACCTGTAATTCTGTCAGGCCCAAACGAAACTATTTTAATTTTAGAATAAAAATAATTTCAAAATCCAGATGAATTTAAATATGATAATTTGACAATTCCGAGGTAGATTAATAAAAATCCACGCCTTTGAATCGAACGGAGTACTTAATAAAAGGACAAAGTGTTAGTGTCAGTGGGTCCCATTTGATTGCCCCAAGACGGCAAACAAATCACATGCGTGATTTGATCGGACGGTGCACATGAGAGTCAGAGTGTTATCTCTCGGCAAATCCGTTTGACTAAAATTATTTAATCGTAATTAATTAAGTGATTACTAAGTAATCAGGAACTTGTAAATTTAAAATTATGGAAAATTCCAGTAACCAATTTTCAAAACTTTGACTGAGATGTCACTTTAATCGAGGACGCTTATTTTGAACGTATCTACAAAGCTTGTTTGTTGTTAAGGTAAAGATCAAATTACTGTTATGCCCATCCGATGCCATTGCTAATTGGTGATTTGGCGAACCAAAACGAAACTTACTGTACTACCAACTAAAGGGCAAAAAAGTCAAAGTAAAAATACAAACAACAAAAGAACACTTCATTTAATAAAAACAAACAAGTTCAGATTTCAATAATACTCACCTTTGACTGATGCATCTCTCTCTCTACTCAATCCTTTCGATTTCCGTCCATTTGATTAAATCCGAAATTCCATGATTCCTTCACCCTCTGACAGCGCGTCGTTGTGCACTGCAAATCTAAATTTATAATCCTACTAAAAGCTAGTGTAGCAGTAAGTAGGGTCGAACCCAAGGGAAAGTAATCTAGTCTAAGAGTTATGCTACTAGCTAATAATCTACTCCTAACAGGGGGTTGTTTGAAAGATTGTTGTAAACTAAAAACTAAAGGGTTACTAATAAGTGAGAAAGCACAGTTCAGGGAATCTCGTTACAACTAGTAATCACAGACCAGACAAGTTTCAAACTAATGAATTATGGTTGTTCTAATCAGATAGTCCCGCTAGGGTAGTTACCTAATTCGAGTTCTATCTTCTATTACCCGCTAGAGTCTCAAGAAGATGTAACAATAACCTAATCCAACTACCACAATAGCTCTACCGCTAGGCTTTACTACTATGACAATTCAACTAGATATCATGCAATTGCTATAACCCTAAGTTTACCGCTAGGCTGAGTTAGGCAAATAACAATACATGCAATTAAAGCAAAGAACAGAATTCACTAAATTAAAACTTGCTATTCAACAGTCTCATACATTGTTGCAACTCAATTCCCCAAACTGTAGGGAAATTAGCTACTCATAGAAAACATTGTAACAAAACAAAAGACTGAAATTGAGTTCGAAGAGTTATCGTTTTTTTGAAGACTAAGGATGAAGCTGCTTGCAATTCTCTACTCTCTCTCTGGAATTCGCCGTCCAAAGATTCTTTCAATTAGGATCGAAACCCTAATCAAAAAGCTGCTGATTGTCATAATTGGGCCGGGCCGAATGTCGCGCGGACCCTTCTTGAATATTATCCGCGGACCCTTAAGCTTTTACTGAAATCATGTAGCGTCCGCGGAAATAATTTTAGTAACGTCCGCGGCTGACGTCAGCATTACGTCATCCAGTCTTCGTTGATTCTTCCCTTCGTCTTCGTGCTCCGAATCCGTCTAAAATTTCTCGATAAGCGTGTAAAATCTCCATTGTACTCCAAATACACCTGAAACGCAAAACACTACAACAAGGTAATATTTCGCAAATAAAGCATATAAGAACAACGGAAATAAGATAATGATGGATCGTATAAATACGCTCCATCAAACTCCCCCACACTTATCCTTGTTCGTCTCGAACAAGTAAAGATCTAGACAATAGATTCGAACCAATCAGAGTATACTGTAACTACATGGCGATCCAACTCATGACATTCTATCTAATCCCTCATCAACATCTGCATACAATCATCATCAATAATGCTCAATCTGCACTCAACAATATAGAATACTCAAGTCAAGATATCATGAAAATGTAGAGATAGTCCTTTTCAGATTCCTAACTTCATTCTTCAATTCACAATCCTAATCACACTAACAGTTGAGTTTTTATGGCATCCGAAACATACATTAGATAAATTCATTGGCAACAAAAACTTTTATTCTTTTTTCTGAATTTTTTTTTTTTTTTTTTTTTTTGATGGCTTGCCTTATTTTGGCTTGTGCCATTGGTTAAAGCAAGTGCTCAAGTGGGAAGTGTCTTGGTTTTCTTCCTAACCCCCGGCACTAGTCAATAACCAATATAAAAAAAAAAAACATTCGTTGCCAATGAACTATCCACATAGATTTCACTTCTCTTCTTGTCCTTTTTACGCGAGTCAAGATGAGGGTCGCTCATCTCTTTTCCCGGTTACTCAGACAAGAGATTAGATAATCTTTTTCACAATTCGGAATGCCACAATATCAACTCAACATATAGCGCAATTATTCATGCAAATATCAGAATGAATGTCAAATCCCTCTAGGACATTTTCTATCAACTCTACATCACCAGATATCTCAACTCAAAAGCATTCAAATCATCAAGCACAAGTGTCACAAAATATCAGATTTCATGCATGCAGACATATCAGAAACTCATAGGAAGAAACATCATCACAATATCATCATTTCATCACAAAATACAATGATAATTCTCCTCTTCGACTCATAAAACAAAAATAAAAACAGACTCTAAGACTCTAAACTGACTCGATTTCCCTCCCCCACACTTGAAATATGCCGTGTCCTCACGGCACAACATACAACAAGAATGAAGAAGGGGACACAGACACTAATAAAATGAAAAACAATAAAAGATGTGATAAGGGAACAAGTAACTCCCCTAGTGATCCTCAGGTGGAGGAAAAGGCTGCAAGTACTCAGGTGGTATGGCTGCTCCTGGAGTCCATCCCAAGGTGGCTGTACTGGCTGGAAACCCTGCATGCCAAGAATCTGAGAGCGAAATGAGTTAAAGAAAAAATAAATTGCTCAGATGTAAATTGGCCCTGCTGGGCCTAGGCTGCTGTGACTCCTCATTCGCTGTGCCAGATGGTTCAGCTATCACCACACCTCCCGTCTGCTTCCTAGGCCTACCTCGTCGAGGTGGACTGTCTGCTGGTCTAAGTCCCTCAGTGGCAAAATAAATCCATACGTAATTATCAGCAGTGCGGGACCACCTGATATGCTTCCCTGCTAAGAATATGCCTTCATCAGCCCATGAGTAAGAAAGCAGACGGTGCTCTGGCGGGACTGGGTGGGGATGCAGTGCACGAAGCATGAAAGTGATCATGCCTCCACAAGTAACAGGCCCGGAAGATCTAACCTGACTCCAATGTGTCAGTATGTAATGACTCCAGTTCACCACTCTTCCTCTGCATAGCAAAGCTACAATGGCTAAGTCATTCTTCGTCATCTTCACCTCCGTTCTTTCGGGCGTGGAGGGTCCTAGCCATCATGAAATGTAGAGCAAAAAGCACAGGCCTACCAATAGATCGTGCCTTTGTCTCACTGGGTGTGAAGGCCGTAGCCAGACCTGAGACCTCCCGCCATGCCTCCTGCATCTCGGACTCATCCATCGCTATAAACTCACCACCAGCTCTCCATCCAAACACAGCTCTCAACTGCTGTCTAGTAGCTGTGTGTGTCACCCCTCTGTGTCTATACTGAAAGCTCGGAGGATCCTCATGTGCTGCAAGAGCCAGCGTACCCAAAAACTCGGATGTATCCTCTACATCCGCTTCGCCACTCAACTCAAAAAATCTACGCCATCCACTCTGGCGAAGCATAGACCGAGCTTCTTCATACACTCCCATCATCTCCATAAAATGCCGAGACGGCCATATGGGCTCTTGATGAGGTAGCCTCAAGAATGTCTCCGGTGTACGTGTCCTTCTTGCTCCACTCATTCTCTGAAATCTGGTAAAATATCAAAAATTCAGCGTTGACCGCGGTCCCTAAACCAATTTAGCCGCGGACCCTTAAAGTTATTTCGTAAAAAACCTTAACCGTCCGCGGATAAAATCCAATAGCGTCCGCGGATTAACCCAGAACGCGATCCCGACTTCCTCCGGCCAATTCCTCCGATCCACACACCAATTACACAAAAACAAACACCCACAATACTTCAAAACCAGAAATAAACCAACTCCCTCTCGTCAGTTCACCCAAATCTATCCACAAACGCCGATCAGAATAAATCCATAAACCCTAATTTCGATTCCCTTCCTCCTTCACAAACTAACTCTAAAACCAATAACCACTTACCTGACGAGTGTGTGATGGCCTGAGGGTGCTGGAAACTCGGTGGCACGACGGAGCTGTCAGTGGACTCGAGTGAAAATGTGTACGAGACGGATTTACCGATGCGCTGCAAAATTCTGTTGACCGCGGACCCTGAAGGATTATACGGCCGCGGTCCCCTAGAAAACTCATTTATCAAAACGTCCGCGGAAATAATAGAGGTAGCCACCGCGGAAATCGAAGATGGGCTGGGCTTGTGTCGGGCTCGAAAATCCGCGGACCCTGTGTTGTTTCCACACCGCGGTCCCTTTACTAAATTCCATAATTTGTTTACCGTCCGCGGATTAAAATCTTGAACCCTCCGCGGTCCTTGCTGATCAATATTGTGACCGAATCTGCCTTGCACACCTGAAAATCAGAAACAAATGCACTAGACGTGCACTGATCACCGTATCACATCAAAAGAAAAATAAAAAGAGAAATAAATAAAAATAAAAATTTAACTAGATACACTCGGGTTGCCTCCCGATAAGCGCACTGGTTTTACGTCGCTGGCTCGACGGTACCTGTGATCATCAAATGTTGGGTGCCCATGGTTGCTCCAAGTCAAACTTCCTATTAAGCATATCAAAATTATTATTAGTGAAAAGTGATTCACTAGTGCACTCACCTTGTTTTCCAGCTCTGTTTGACTTCTCTTTACCCAATTGATTTGTCTGAGATGTCCTTGTCTGATCAGGTGGATCAACCTTAATATCCCTTGTGTTCCCTGCAAAACACCGGTCACTATTATTATAATTGAATTTATCATTACCTTTGTAATCCGGTGGTTTTGTCTTCACATTCGTCTTCTCTGGGATTCTCTGTTTGCTTGTGTTGACATCAAAGACTCCAATATTTGCTTTAGGGGAATCAGGTGGTTTGTTCATTCTCTGCTCCAAGACATTACCTTTCGAATTGAACTGCATGACAGTTCCCTCTATTTCCAATGACAGTCGGCCTCTATAGACATCAATTTGTGCTCTAGTTTGTTTGAGGAACGGTCGACCAAGTAGTAGAGCAGGGGGATCCTCTCCATCAGTACTCTGCAAATCTATTATATGAAAAGTACACATCACCTGATGTCCACCTACCTGCATCAAAACATTATCCAACATTCCTAGAGATTTCGTTAGTGATTTATCTCCAAGAATAAATTAAGCCTCGGTGGTTTCAATGGTGCAAGATTTAAAGATGAATAAATTGACAGAGGCATCAAGTTCACAGCAGACCCCAAATCAATTAAACAATTTTGGATTCTAGTGTTACCAAATTTCACATGTAACAGTGAATGCTCCTGGGTCTCCTTGACCTGCTGATTCGTCCATGTTTCTAGCTTCCCGAATCTGCAAAGGAATTAGAGAAAAAGGGTCAGAAAATTGGAATTTTGAATCTGGTCCAGCACTGACCGCGGACCTCAAAGAATAACAGTCCGCGGACCCCGAAGGTTTAATAAATTCAGAGACATCCGCGGGAATAACCCCTTGAACCACCGCGGTACACGCTGATCGACTCGACGCGGACCCTTTTCCAATTACATCCGCGGACCCTATTGAATATGTGGAATTTGGAAAACCGTCCGCGGAAAATATGTCTTTAGCGTCCGCGGTTAAAGAACACGAATCCGCGGACCTAGAACTATAATCCGCGGTCCCTACAAATATTTTCTTAAATAGTTCAGGGTCCGCGGCGTAAATCCATGCAGCGTCCGCGGTTGATGCTGAGTGTGAACCCGAAATTTCTTCTTTTGATTCCTCTTCTGACTCTTTTCCACATCTCAGGCTTACAGCATTGACACTGCTCTTAGGATTTGGAACCGTTTGGGAAGGAAGCTTCCCTTTCTCGTTCTGGAGCTCAGAAATTGCTGTGGCCATTTGGGTCAATCTTTTGTTCGTCTCTATTTGGTTTGCAGCCAATTCCTTCACCATATCCTCTAATGATTTGCCTGAGCTTGTGTTATTCTGATTATGGGCTGGGTTTGAGGTGTACTGACCATTCTGATTATAATTCTTTCTCTGCTGAAACTGGCCACTATTGTTCTGGTAATTACCATACCTCTCTGGCTGTTGAAATGGTGGTCTGTATGCGTTATTTTGCTGCTGGTTTTGTCCTTGATTATTCTGAAATCCATCATTTCTCCAGCTGTAGCCGTTAGCTGCCAACCCAAATTGTCTCGGTGCCTGTCTGTTGTTGAAGTTTTGATATCCCCCCATGGCATTTACTTCAACCGTATCCTCTGTAACGAACGTCGGGCACTCATCAGTTCTGTGATCCACAGCTCCACAAAACTCACACGGTCTAACTGCACTAGCTTGGCCAACCATCAATTTCTGTACCATCTCTCTCAGCTCTTTAATCTCATCGGCCTGACTCTTAGTGGAATCTACCTGCGACACATTCCTAGTTCGGCTGTGATCGTCTCTTCTGAAAGTCTCATCTCTGAATCTGGCACTCTCTGCTACATCTGTCATCAGCTCACGTACCTCAGCCGGTGTCAGGTTTAAAACGGTACCGCCAGCTGCGGCCTCTAACATCATCCTCCATCGGCCTCACCCCTCTAATAAGTACTCCACTAACATAGCCTCTGAAATCCCATGGTTGACACAGCTTCGCTCTAGGCCATTAAATCTCTCCAAATATTCATAAGTAGACTCCATAGGCCCCTGCTTGATCGTAGTCAACTCTCTCCTAACCTGTGATGCTTTCCCGGGAGGATAAAACTTTTCAAGAAACTTCCTCTGCATCTGTTCCCATGTGCGAATACTATCTGCAGGCAACGATAAAAACCAATTCTTTGCAAGATCAGTCAAACTAAAATGGAAAACCAATAATTTGAACTTATCCTCCGTGATGGCGTATGGTCTAATCGTATGGCAGATTCCATTAAATTCCTGCAGATGTCTAGTAGCAACCTCTCCTGGCAACCCTGAAAACTTCGGAAGATGATGAATAAGATTCGGTCTGACCTCAAAGTCTTCATCAGGATCAAGAGCTACAGGCCAGGAATGCTGAGCTATAGTCGGGACAGATATATCTCTCATAGTGGCCGGCGGTCGTATCTGCTGCTGAGGCTGCACATAAGGCTGTGGAGGCGGTGGTGGGTAATAAGCATTTTGTGGTGGCTGTTGGTACTGATTGTAAGGAGGTGGCTGATATGCATTTTGATAATATGCATACGGAGGCTGGTGAGGTGGTGGATTTATATTCTGATTCTGAGCTTGTGGTGGAGGTGGATTTTGTGGTGGGTATACTGGGTTCTGTTGAACTGGTGGAAGCTGTTGTTGCGGTAGAGGAGGGAGTTGTGCATTCTGATCGTACAATGGGTTCTCATACTGTAACCTCCTTCGTGCCGCCTGAGCTTCTCTTCGCCTCTGATGGAACACACGTTCCGGCTCTTCGTAATACGGCGGCTGTTGCTGAAGTGGTAGCTGAACCTGTAAATTTCCATCATTCTGGCCACCGTCTACTATAGCGTTGTTCTGGTTCACTTCCTCTCGCCGATCAGCGCCGTCTCCAATACCTCCTGCATCAGCCATAATAAAACCCAGTAAAAGTGTACAAAAATAGAAAATAAAAGTACGATAGCAAAATAAAGAATCCTATCCTAGACAAAACTCTCCCCGGCAACGGCGCCAAAATTTGACAGCGCGTCGCTGTGCACTGCAAATCTAAATTTATAATCCTACTAAAAGCTAGTGTAGCAGTAAGTAGGGTCGAACCCAAGGGAAAGTAATCTAGTGTCGGATTTAAACTACTAGCTAATAATCTACTCCTATCAGGGGGTTTGTTTGAATGATTGTTGTAAACTAAAAACTAAAGGTGACTAATAAGTGAGAAAGCACAGTTCAGGGAATCTCGTTACAACTAGTAATCACAGACCAGACAAGTTTCAAACTAATGAATTATGGTTGTTCTAATCAGATAGTCCCGCTAGGGTAGTTACCTAATTCTAGTTCTATCTTCTATTACCCGCTAGAGTCTCAAGAAGATGTAACAATAACCTAATCCAACTACCACAATAGCTCTACCGCTAGGCTTTACTACTATGACAATTCAACTAGATATCATGCAATTGCTATAACCCTAAGTTTACCGCTAGGCTGAGTTAGGCAAATAACAATACATGCAATTAAAGCAAAGAACAGAATTCACTAAATTAAAACTTGCTATTCAATGGTCTCATACATTGTTGCAACTCAATTCCCCAAACTGTAGGGAAATTAGCTACTCATAGAAAACATTGTAACAAAACAGAATAGTAAAACTGAGTTCGAAGAGTTATCAATTGTGAAGACTAAGGTTGAAGCTTGATTGCCAATGTCTACTCTATGCTCTGGAATTTCGCCGTCCAAAGATTCTTCTCAATTAGGATCGAAACCCTAATCAAAAAGCTGCTGATTGTCATAATTGGGCCGGGCCGAATGTCGCGCGGACCCTTCTTGAATATTATCCGCGGACCCTTAAGCTTTTACTGAAATCATGTAGCGTCCGCGGAAATAATTTAGTAACGTCCGCGGCTGACGTCAGCATTACGTCATCCAGTCTTCGTTGATTCTTCCCTTCGTCTTCGTGCTCCGAATCCGTCTAAAATTTCTCGATAAGCGTGTAAAATCTCCATTGTACTCCAAATACACCTGAAACGCAAAACACTACAACAAGGTAATATTTCGCAAATAAAGCATCTAAGAACAACGGAAATAAGATAATGATGGATCGTATAAATACGCTCCATCACTCGTCGAGGTGGACTGTCAGCTGGTCTCAGTCTAGCATCAACAAAGTAAATCCATACATAATTATCAGCAGTGCGGGACCACCTGATATGCTTCCCTGCTAGGAATATGTCCTCATCAGCCCATGAGTAGGAAAGCAGACGATGCTCTGGCGGAACGGGATGGGGATGCAGTGCGCGAAGCATGAAAGTGATCATGCCTCCACAAGTAACAGGCCCAGATGCTCTAACCTGACTCCAATGTGTCAATATGTAATGACTCCAGTTCACCACTCTTCCTCTGCATAGCAAAGCTAGAACGGCTAAGTCATTCTTCGTCATCTTGTCGCCTCCGTTCTTCCGGGCGTGGAGGGTCCTGGCCATCATGAAATGTATAGCAAAAAGTACTGGTCTGCCAATAGACCGTGCCTTGGTCTCACTAGGGTGAAATGCCGTAGCCAAACCTGAGACCTCTCGCCATGCCTCCTGCATCTCGAACTCATTCATCGCTAGAAACTCATCACCAGCTCTCCATCCAAACACAGCTCTCAACTGTTGTCTAGTAGCTGTGTGTGTCACCCCTCTGTGTCTATACTGAAAGCTCGGAGGATCCTCATTTGCTGTCAAAGCCAGCGTGCCCAAAAACTCAGATGTATCATCTACATCCGCTACGCCACTCAACTCAGAAAACCTGCGCCATCTGCTCTGGCGAAGCATAGACTGAGCTTCTTCATACACTCCCATCATCTCCATAAAAGGCCGAGACGGCCATAGGGGCTCTAGATGAGGAAGCCTCAGGAATGTCTCCGGAGTACGTGTTCTCCTTGCTCCGCTCATGTCTCTGAAATCAGGCAAACCCACAAAATTCAGCGTCTACCACGGACCTTGAACAAATACTATCCGCGGCCCCTAAAGCTTTTTCGTAAAATCTTAAACGTCCGCGGACAAAATCCAATAGCGTCCGCGGATGAGCCCAGTTCGCGATTCTGACATCCTCTGGCCAATTCCTCCGATCCACACACCAATTACACAAAAACAAACACCCACAATACTTCAAAACCAGAAATCAACCAAATCCCTCTAGTCAGTTCACCCGAATCGACCACAAACGCCGATCACAATAAATCCAGAAAACCCTAAATTCGAGTCCTTTCCTCCTTCACAAACTAACCTTAAACCAATAACCACTTACCTGACGAGTGCGAAATAACCTGGGACTGCTGGAGCGTCGGCGGCGCAATGGGGCTGTCGGTTGATTCGAGTGACAAATGTGGACGAGACGGACTTACCGATGCGCTGCAAAACCTGTTCATCCGCGGACCCTGATGGATAAGATCTCCGCGGACCCTCAATAATTGCATATACTCACTTACGTCCGCGGAAGTAATGTATGTAACATCCGCAGATATCGACGGTGGGCTGGGCTTTGTTCGGGGCTTGATTATCCGCGTACCCTGAAGAGATATCACTACGCGGACCCCGCTTTATATCCATTATCATGTACCGTCCGCGGAATAAATCCAAGTAGAGTCCGCGGTCCATGCTGACTGATTTCAGAAGACATGCACTGATCACCAAATCACATCAAGTGAAAAATAAAACAGAAAACATGACTAGAGTAAAAATTTAACTAGATACACTCGGGTTGCCTCCTGATAAGCGCACTGTTTTAACGTCGCTGGCTCGACGATACCTGTGATCAGTTATTGTTGGGTGCCCAGGGACGCATTAAGTCAAATTTCCTGTTCAGCATGTCAACATTATTTTTAGTGGAAATTGATTTATTAAGACACTTACCTTGTTTTCTAGCTCCATTGTTCGACTTATCTTCACCCAACCAATTAATCTGCGGTGTTCTTGTCTGATCTGGTGGATCAACCTTAATGTTCCTTGTGTTCCCTGCAAAACACCGGTCACTATTATTATAATTGACTTTATCATTACCTTTGTAATCCGGTGGTTTTGTCTTCACAGTGATCTCATCTGAGATTCCTTGTTTGCATGTACCACCATCAGTGACTCCATCATTCTTCTTTGGTGGATCAGGTGGTTTGTTCTTTTTCTGCTCTAGAATATCACCATTCGAACTGAACTGCGTGACAATTCCCTCTATTTCCAATGACAGTCGGCCTCTATAGACATCAATTTGCGCTTTAGTTTGGTTGAGGAATGGTCGTCCTAAGAGTAGGGCAGGAGGATCATCTTCGTCTATATTCTGCAGATCTATTACGTGAAAAGTACATGTCACCTGTTGTCCACCAACCTGCATCAAAACATTCTCCAATATTCCTAGAGATTTCGTTAGTGACTTATCTCCAAGAATTAAATTAAGTCTTGGTGGTTTCAAAGGTGCAAGATTTAAAGATGAATAAATTGAAAGAGGCATCAAGTTCACAGCAGACCCCAAATCAATTAAACAATTTTGAATTCTCACATTACCTAGTTCACAAGTAATTGTAAATGCTCCTGGGTCTCCTTGACTTGCTGACATCTTTATTTTTCCAGCATCCTGAATCTGCGAAGGAATTAGACAAAAAGGATCAGAAAAGTAGATGGTGGAATTTTGGTCAGCATTGACCGCGGACCCTGAAGAATATATTTCCGCGGTCGTTAACGGGTTATGAAACACTGAGACGTCCGCGGGAATAACTCTTTGAACCACCGCGGTACACGCTGATCGACCAGACGCGGACCCTTCTTCAATTAAACCCGCGGACAATATGGAATATGTGGAAACTCGAGAACCCTCCGCTGACTTAATTCCTTCAACGTCCGCGGTAGACGCTGTTGACTCATCCGCGGACCTTTGGCCATATTCCGCAGTCCCTACTGATATATCCCAAAATGTGGAGATGTCCACGGCATAATTTACATTAGCGTCCGCGGTAGACGCTGATCGTGGATCCGAAATTTCTTTTTTTAATTCATCTTCTAACTCTTTTTCACGTCTCACGCTTACAGCATTGACCCCACTCTTTGGGTTCAGAACAGGCTGTGAAGGTAGCTTTCTTGTATTCTTCTGAAGCTCAACCACCGCACTAGTGACATGTGATAATTGTATCTGCGTCTCTGCTAGCTCCTTCCTCATCTCATTTTTCCCCTTCAGTATTTCTTGAAGCATCTCCTCCGTAGAGTTAGTTGGCCCAGTATTAGTTGTTACCGGTTGAGGATTAGACTGTCTCTGTTGTTGATATCCATTAGTATTACCTGGATATCTGTTCTGCTGACGGAAAGGCGGTTGGTACGGTGGAGGTTGCGGATTCTGTCCATAGTAACTAGCTCGACCTCCATCATTGTTATTCCAATTCTGTCTGTTCTGGTCGTTCCAATTCGGCTGAGGTCCCTGTCTGTTACCGTAACTCTGATAACCTCCCATCATATTCACGTCCGCCGTCTGATCATCTTGAAGTGTCGGACACTCATCAGTTTATGGCTAGTGACACCACAAAATCCACAGGGTCTAACTCCATTAATCTGGCCACCCATCAATCTCTGTACCATATCTCTCAACTCTTTAATTTCATCGGCCTGACTCTTAGTGGAATCTACCTGAGACACATTCCTAGTTCGGCTGTGATCGTCTCTCCTGAAGGTCTCATCTCTGAACCTGGCACTCTCTGCTACATTTGTCATCAGCTCACGTACCTCAGCCGGTGTCAGGTTTAAAACGGTACCGCCAGCTGCGGCCTCTAACATCATCCTGTCCATTGGCCTCAGCCCCTCTAATAAGTACTCCACTAACATCGCCTCTGAAATCCCATGGTTGACACAGCTGCGCTCTAGGCCATTAAATCTCTCTAAATATTCATAAGTCGACTCCATAGGCCCCTGTTTGATCGTAGTCAACTCTCTCCTAACCTGCGATGCTTTCCCGGGAGGATAAAACTTTTCAAGAAACTTCCTCTGCATCTGCTCCCATGTGCGAATACTATCTGCAGGCAACGATAAAAACCAATTCTTTGCGAGATCAGTCAAACTAAAATGGAAAACCAATAATTTGAACTTATCCTCTGTGATGGCGTATGGTCTAATCGTATGGCAGATTCCATTAAATTCCTGCAGATGTCTCGTAGCAACCTCTCCTGGTAACCCTGAAAACTTCGGAAGATGATGAATAAGATTCGGTCTGACCTCAAAGTCTCATTAGGATCAAGGCTACAGGCCAGGAATGCTGAGCTAAAGTGGCACGATATATCTCTCATAGTGGCCGGTGGTCGTATCTGCTGCTGGGGTGGCACATAAGGTTGTGGAGGAGGTGGTGGGTAATAGGCATTTTGTGGTGGCTGTTGGTACTGATTGTAAGGAGGTGGCTGATATGCATTTTGATAATATGCATACGGAGGCTGGGTTGGTGGTGGATTTAGATTCTGATGCTGAACTTGTGGTGGAGGTGGATTTTGTGGTGGGTATACTGGGTTTTGTTGAGGTGGTGGAGGCTGTTGTTGCGGTAGAGGAGGGGGTTGTGCATTCTGATCGTACAACGGGTTCTCATACTGTAACCTCCTTCGTGCCGCCTGAGCTTCTCTTCGCCTCTGATGGAACACTCGTTCCGGCTCTTCGTAATACGGCGGCTGTTGCTGAAGTGGTAGCTGTGGTTGGATCAGAACCTGTAAATTTCCTGCGTTCTGGCCACCGTCTCTACTATAGCATTGTTCTGGTTCACTTCCTCTCGCCGATCAGCGCCGTCTCCAATATCTCCTGCATCAGCCATTATAAAACCCAGTAAAAGTGTACAAAAATAAAAAAAATAAAATACGATAACAAAATAAAGAATCCTATACTAGATAGAACTCTCCCCGGCAACGGCGCCAAAATTTGACAGCGCGTCGTTGTGCACTGCAAATCTAAATTTATAACCTACTCAAAACTAGTATAGCAATAAGCAGGGTCGAACCCAAGGGAAAGTAATCTAGTGTCGGATTTAAACTACTAGCTAGTAATCTACTCCTATCAAGGGGGTTTGTTTGAATGATTGTTGTAAACTAAAACTAAAACTAAAGATTTGACTACTGAATGAGAAAGCACAGTTCAGGGAATCTCGTTACAACTAGTAATCACAGACCAGACAAGTTTCAAACTAATGAATTATGGTTGTTCTAATCAGATAGTCCCGCTAGGGTAGTTACCTAATTCTAGTTCTATCTTCTATTACCCGCTAGAGTCTCAAGAAGATGTAACAATAACCTAATCCAACTACCACAATAGCTCCACCGCTAGGCTTTACTACTATGACAATTCAACTAGATATCATGCAATTGCTATAACCCTAAGTTTACCGCTAGGCTGAGTTAGGCAAATAACAATACATGCAATTAAAGCAAAGAACAGAATTCACTAAATTAAAACTTGCTATTCAACAGTCTCATACATTGTTGCAACTCAATTCCCCAAACTGTAGGGAAATTAGCTATTCATGCAAAACATTGTAACAAAAATAAAAGACTGAAATTGAGTTCGAAGAGTTATTGTTTGTGAAGACCAAAAATTGAGCTTGCTTGCAATTCTCTATTCTACGCTCTCGAATTCGCCGTCCAAATATCTCCCCAATTAGGACCGAAACCCTAATCAAAAAGCTGCTGATTGTCATAATTGGGCCGGGCCGAATGTCGCGTGGACCCCTCTTGAATATTGGCCGCGGACCCTTAAGAATATATGGAAATATAGTAAGGTCCGCGGATAGAAACGTAGCACCGTCCGCGGCTGATGTCATGCTGATGTCATCCAGTCTGCTCTCGCTTATTTCCTTCGTCCTCTTGCTCCGAATCCTTTCTAGAATTGCTCCATAAGTGTGTAAAATCTCCATTGCACTCCAAATACGCCTGAAACGCAAAACACTACAACAAGGTAATATTTTGCAAATAAAGCGTATAAGAATAAATGAAATAAGACAATGATGGATCGTATAAATACGCTCCATCAGTCATGTGCACACGTGATGTGCACATGACAAATGCACATATGTGGCGCAATCTGGTGCGTCCAAAAAATGCAATCAACGAATGCAAGAGGGGGATCCACGAGTCCACCAAATTGGATGAATCCACAGGATACAACCTCTATAAATACATCCAACAATCTTAATCGTGATCAACAAAACAAGATATGAGGTGATGAAATGAAAGTTGTAATATTAATACTATTATATAGAGTTTTATGATCTTTAATCAAAGATCATGAATAAGAACAATTAGTACTAAAGATTGTCATCGATACAAAATATTATGCATGATCTTTTTTATAAGATGAGGGAAAATGATGCCCTAAATATCTCTGTTTCTAGGTTTTATATTTACTGACCACACTTTGTGTTAGGGATTTTCATTGATGGATATGTATCCTGGTGGAGTGTTTTTTATTAAAGGTGGGTGTATTTCATTAATAGATTAATCATGAGTACAAAGTGAAATACAATCGATGGAGCAAAGCATGAGATATCTCTAATAACGAGTCCTCTCTATAAATCATTGATCGAGCAAGCCATTAGCGGCAACTTCCCTATCGATTCTCCCGAGTCCGACAGGTAGACATTTTATTGCCCAGCTCAAACCTGCTGAGACGAAGCCTAAACGGCACAACAAACATCCACAAAGGATGAATATACAAGCATCCACAAGGGATGAATATACATAAAAACAGATAACTACATGTTTATTTATATACATAACGATTTAGAAAATGATGAGCGGAGAAAGGATCGAGCCCTCACATGCATGTGACTCTAGATGTTGGCGGCGGCAAGCGGCGGTGGTCAAGAAGGAAGATGAAGAACATGAAATTCTAAATAAAATAAAAAATGGAATTCATTGGGGTAGAGGTAGAGGGATCCATCTCGTGGAGGAGATGATCCTCTCCTCTACCCCGGAGGGGTGGCTGATGAAGGATGAAGATGAAAGAGGAATTGAAGAGAGAAGGCAAAGAAAAATAGAGGAGAGAGAAGGAATTGAAAGTGATATTAATTATCTTGATGGAGTGTTTGATGCTTGATCGGTTCAATTGTGGATGCTTTAGTTGATCCTCTTGTGGGCATCCCTTCTTTTGAATGGATACAGATTGCTTAGTTGTTTCGTTGAAAAGAATATATAGAAATTGTTTTAAAATATACAATCCATACAATTTTTAATCAACTTTTTATAATAAGTCAAATGAAAATTACATAAAATTAAGTTGATGTTTTTGGTTATCCAGTGCATGTGATCAGATCATGATATATTTATGATTTGAATATTAGTGAAGGATGAACGATTACATGGGACGCAACCCTTTCAGAAAATATGGATAACAACATATGCAATGGGTATTTTAAAAAGAGTGATTTTGAGAATATAAATATGTGGACCTAATACATGAAAAGAAGACAATCATTTAAAAATATATGCAACATGTGCTAGTCATGTCTCAATGCATATTACATTATTTGGCAGCCTTACTGGTACGAAGTTGTTCCCTCTTTTCAAATGAGAGCATGAAAAATCAAAACTGGTAACTTGGAGATGAAGGATTCCGAAGAAATAAAACGGGACCACAACATAAGGTATCAGAGCCGACATAAAGCAGGATTGTAATCTAGAAAATAAATACATCATAATCTATAAATAATTTTTGTTGCAAGAAGCCAGTTCAAAATTATCCAAGGTAAATTAATAAAGCGATCTGGGAAAAGGTGACCCTAAAATAGAGCTACGCAAAGTCTTAAAGAGTTTAGAGAACTCAAGAATTTGCACTCAAGTGACATTAACACATTGCACATTGAAATTGTATTTGCGCAATTTTCATTTAAGTATTTGCACTCAAGAGATGATAGGCAAAAACGACAAAAACTAAAGTGTAAAGATAAGACAACTCTTTGCCTTCTCTCTTCTACTTCTCTCCCATCTCGCTCTTTCCATCCTCCATCAGCCGACCACCTCTCTAGGATAGAGGAGAGGATCGTCTCCTACACGGGGATGAATCCATTTACCTCTACCCCAAGGAATTTCATGTTTTGTTTTATTTTTAGATTTCATGGTCTTCATCTTCCTCCTTAACAACCGCCGTTGCCGCCATCCGTCCATGCATGTTCTTAAAAAAATCGCAATTGCCGCTTCCATCTAGGGTCATGCATGCGACAGATCAGTCCTTTTTCTGCTTATCCTTTCCTAGATCGTTATGTATATAAATAAACATGTAGTTATTTGCTAATATGTATGTTCATCCCTATTGGATGCTTGTATGTTCATCCTTAATGGATGTTTGTTATGTTGTTTAGGCTTCATCTCAGCAGGTTGTGCTGTGCAATAAGGCTTGATTCCAGCCAAAAATCGTTATGATGTTCGCCTGTCGAACCTGTGGGAATCAATAGTGAAGGTCTCGCCAATGACATGCTCCATCAACATTTATAGAGAGGACTCATTATTTGAGATGTCTTACGCTTAGTTGCATCGTTTGTATATCACTTTGTACTCGTAATCAATTTATCAACGAAATAACCACCTTTGATCCAAAAAAGAGATGAGAGGAAAGAGAGACAATCGAAACTTAATTTGGATAACTTCAGTTGAATTTTCATAACATCATTGTCTTAATGGAAACTTATCAATGATTTCTTCTCGAAATTCGAAGTTGTTAGAAAGTTTTGAAGGGACTACGAATTTCATATAATCTCTAATAAAGCCTATGACTTAGCAAAATTGCACAAATATTTTTCAGGTGGCACTTTTCTATTTAAGTAGACAAATCATTAAGACTGTGAGATGAAATCATGGAACTCAAAGAAACGAGTGTATGAATATTTATTATGCATAATTTCATTAAATTATATGTAACGACGATAGTATTTGTAGCTAACATAATAAGATTCTCTAACCTTAATTCCAAACAACTACTGTATCTTTTATTCTTCAAAATTATCACTCTCATCAACTTTTCTCTCAAAATGGTCTCACGAATTAGCACATTTAACATTTCTTCACAAGTCGTTCCAATATTTTTCTGGATGAGAACATACCACTTACCGAGTAGAAAACTATCAGTAAAGACAAATTTCACATCTCATTAACTTAATTAATCAAAACCAAATAATAAGCACAAAATATTAAGGGGTAATTATAATGATTACTTGTATAATATGTCATACTCCATGAAACCACATGTATATTGCAATATTACATTTGACCACTTTTATAATTACCGTTGTACCAAACAACCACCTCTAATAATGGAGAGTGGTTAAATGGCAACGGAAGTGATTATAGAGATGGTGTAGTGAAAAATCATTTATTATATTGGTGGTGTATTATAATAAAAATATTATTATATTGAAAAGTTAATATATTTAGGAATGCACCAACGAACATAATGACAAAAAATCCTTACCTTTTATTCTCTTACACACCGCTATCTAGGGGTTATTTTGATAAATTCAACAAAAATACCAAAATGTCCCTTGGCGTGTCAAACATCTAAGCCCTCTTTTGCAACATGTCAGCATCCGGGAGTTTTGTATGCACCAATTGTCAGTGCTCCTAGTACAACTCATATATTTAACGGAATATTTGACAAAATAGTGATAAGTGGTTGTTTGGTAATTGCAAACGTCATACGGGTGGTCGAATGTAATATTCCAATATATAGGTGGTTTCGTGGAATATGACATATTATACATATGGTCATCTGTATTACTTAGCATTTGTTTTAGCATCTTTAAGTCCATATGTTCTCTAAGGTCCTTTAATGCGTGTGAAACACAATACTATATAGAACTAGTGAAAGTTATAATACAAATGCATAAAAATGTGGATTAAGTATGAAGAACATATGTATAAATACGTCCTATCAAGTTACCCCTGCCTACACTTAGACTTCTTTGTCCCAAACAAGAACGAAGCACTAGAGAAAGTCAACAACTGGAAATATTATTTTATTGTAATTCTTATCATTCATCCTATTTTCAGTATCTTATCATATCATGCTCGAGTAATGATTACCTGATTTTATGATTGAGTTAAGCAACTTCCTCTTACACGTGATGGGTTTGCATTCGATGAAATGTAGAGTTCTTTGTTTGATTTTGAATGAAGCACGTGGACAAACTTGCATCACATCTTATCTCGTCATCGTCCTTTTAAATCTTATCTAAACTTGATGGATCACTTAGAATTTTGTTGATCTTGTCCATTTTTACATCCTTCATGAACCGTTCTAGCCAAAGCCTTCGGATAGCAGTTGTGAAACGCATCCCGCTATTTCTCATCATTGTTCCTTTTTGTGCGAGTCAAGATGGGGTTATCACATCTTTTCCCATTTACTCAGAACAAGAGACAGACGCTCTATTTTCCCGTCTTGCCACTGTTAGGCGTTTTGTCTTTGACAGTTCAGTGGTGGAGATACTCGTTTTTTATAAGACCTACGAAGCGTCAACCTCCACAGCTCTTACTCAATCATAAAATCAATTGGTCAAAATTTTGAAAGGCTTAGATGAAGTCCTTTAGAACGTTGCTATGAACTCAGCATCCCGTCTGTATTTTAATTTAAGAGTGTACAATCAACTATTCACATTTCAACACATGTCAATTTCCGTCACATAATACAAATAAGATAAATCAACATAACTTATCTTCAATTCAAATAATGCAATACAATATTATGTCAAGCTATCATTTTCATCAATTCAATTACTTTTTTAATGCAAGAAATAAACGTGCAGTACAAATACAATAATTTCAAATGTAAAAAAAACGTACTAATCCAACTTAATGGCCCGCCCTACACTTTTGAAACTGGTCCTGACCTCGCGGCTCGACTTACATCTTTAGAAAAAGGATAGAACGGTGAAACAACACATAACTATATAAGGATGATAAATGAGAATGGAGTAAAAAACATCCTCGCTCCACATATCTCGAAGAGTCAACAAAGTAAATTGACATGGCCAAGGTCAACTTAACCAATGGTCAATGAAATTCGTCAGCTAAGGTACGTCTTATGCGACCTCCCTGCTCAATTTATCTTCTCACTTGACATACAATAATTAAAATAAAAAATAAAATAATAATAATAATAGCTGTCTAAGTCTGATTACCTTCAGCAAGTACTGTTGTTTAACATTGTTTGCTCGGAGATACCTCATTATCAAATGTTTGGTCCCCGTGAACGTGCATTGTCAAGCTTCCTATAACGCTTTTAAAAGTATTTCCTAATTGATGTGAATTATGAATAGACTTACAATGATAATCAGACCACGATGTTGTAGTTCGACATTCTTCTGTATATATGTGCGCCTTTGCGAATGGTATGACGGTTTTGTTTTCACATCTCTTATGTCTTTTTCTCCAATTCTACCTATCTTCGCATCAAACAAATGGTGTATCCCTTGTTGGTCCGGCGGTTTAGTCTTTACGTGCATTTTATTTTTCTGCCCATACAAGAATGACGCGGCTCCTTCTTCGTATGACCTAAGACATCTCCATGCGCATTGAATTTCGTGATTGTTCCTCCAATCTTCAGTGAGAGTAGACCTTTATAAACGTCATGAGTGCTTTGGTATGCATAAGAAATGAGCGTCTGAAGAGAATGGTTGGAGGGTATATGCCACATGTATTCTTTCGATGGCATAAGAGTTCACTGCCACTTTTAAATCGCCAATCTGTAACATGACTCTACACCTAGAGTTTGGTGCACGACTTATCCCTTTTGTAATGGTTAGTCTAGGCGGTTTAATGAATCCAGATGTAATGAAGAATAGATTGAATAAGACATTAAATTTAGTACAGATTGAATAAGACATTAAATTTAGTACAGATTGAATAAGACATTAAATTTAGTACAGATCGTAGAACTATCAACCAGTTAGGGATTTTCGAATTTCCAATACCACATGGAACCATGAAAGGTCGGGGATCCCAATGTGAAGTCGAAGCTTTCATTCGTATAGGTTTTTTGATGGTATTTTCTTCTAAATTTCGAGGTCGAGTATCTATCGTAAGACAAGAAAAGGAAGAATCAGATTAGAAACATTGACAAAAAATATTAAGGGGGGACTAGTTGCGCGGTTTGCTGCATTTCCAACTGCGTGGTCTAAAGACTGCGCAATTGTTCCACGAGCAGACAGTGCAGTATGTGTCAACAATTCGTGTTGGTTTTTTTTTGTCAGTTCCTGCAACTTCACTTGATGAATTGCAATCGATGCTCAATGTTACTGCATGAACTCCATCTTTAGGATTATAATCGTTTGTAACGGCAGCCTCTCTTGTGAATCTTGTATCTCATATATAACATTGGCTATTTCTAATAGAGTTCCTTTATATCTGAAAGATCGTCATCGTGCCGCTTTATTGTTTTTGCGAGTTCTTGAACCATCTTTGTTAAATCTGAATTTTTGTTTGGTCCATTATACTGATCATGTTGACAAAACAACAGTCTGTATAGTAGTCTGTTGTCTGTTATCTGTTGTCTCTTTGGTAGTTGTTGTTCTAGTTCCCTTATAGCTGTTTTGGTTCCCATCAACTTTACTGATTCTAATACACTCTAAGGGTATTGACGTTCTCCTTAATTGTAATTTTATAAAAAGCGTTAGTGATGTGGTTTACTGATATATTCTGCATGTCGTCTATGGTTTCTTTCACCACTAGCTAATGCAACAATTATTAACTTTTTGCAAGTATGAAGGGGTATCAATGTTAGAAATATATTTATAACTCATTTTTGTTTCATGATACCTGACAGTCTCAGTTCTATCGTAGATTAAATTCCAAATTTCTCGAAATATGCTCATTACCAGTTTTGCAGTTTAGCATCTTTTCTCTTTAGTGAAATCATGTCATCTATGAAGTATTCCATCAAAAGTCATTGCACCACTCTCAAGTTGTGACAGTTGTCCTTCAAATGCTTGAATCGTTCCAAATACTCGTATAATGATTCACCACGCCTCTACCTGATGCTAGCGAACTCCTTCCTAATCATCATCGATCGTGTTTGAGGTATTGTTTTCACGACGCCTCGACGAATCACGGCGCTAATCTACCGCCAAACCGTCTAGACGTTAGATGGCGATACGGCATAATATGTATTTAATATGTAAAAAAATATTTATTTAGCTTGAAATAATACTGATATATTGTAAAAATAAATTAATTAGTGATTTCTGAGTATATTTTATTACAATTTCTCGTAGTTTAGGGTGTATTTATAAATTAATTTAGATATTCGCGGACCCTTAAGTATTATTTCCGCGGACCCTTCTGGACGATGACGTGAATACTGTGGTTTGAGGTGGGAAGTATTAGTATGACATATTTTGAAGTGATTGAATTAAAATTAGGCTGGCTTAGTTAAACCCAATTTTAAATTATGTTACGTTTAGAATGAAAAAAGTAAGATTGCCATTTTAAACACTCTGATCCAAACATACCCCAAACAGCCAAACCCTAATTGAAACGACAAGTGTTGTGCGACTAGAATCAGAAACATATTGCTTTTTTCGTCATTTTATTAAACTTTGCTACAGCCTAAGACAACTTTTGACACTCTTCCTTTCATTCATCTATTGACCTCATCATTTTATGTATTTTAATTTTTTTAGAAAATATCAATTATGAATTTGCAACTAAAAATGCTTGGAGAAAACGTTTACTTTGATATTTTGGTTGTTACATTTACAAATATTCAAGGTTGAATGATTATTCATGACGGAAATGGATCAAGGAGTACATGCATATTTTCGTAGGACTGTAGAACATCATCTCAACAGTTGGTTTATATTCATCCAACGGTTGATATTGATAATCGTCAATCCCAACCGCCTGTGTTTTTACAAATCCAACCGTCATATTTAATTAAACTCAACTTTAATTTCAACTGTCGGATTAATCAAATCAGTTATTTAGATTAAGTTCTTTATGTCTTACAAAAATTATCTCGTCTCATGACAAGTTAATAATACTAAAATGATGATGCTATTACAAAAAATGTTTGACAACTCATATTTGTAAGTTTTGTTAAAATTGACGTTAAAATTACACTTGATTGATTCATTTCAAACAACATTTTTTGAGTTTTTGACTCTTATTATTGTTTTTATCCTGTTAGGGTCTCGCCCATGCCACCGAAATCTCCGGACAGCCATTGACGTAAGACTGCGAACTCCTTTCCGATATTGCTAAGTCCCTGGAATACCTGCTGACGATTAATAGATGACATTTTCAAATCACACGTATCTTTTGTAAATTTAAAACCTATTGGGTTGACTCTGGACTGTGCTATGTGAAACTACAGAAGTTTCTTTTGGAGGAGTCAGAAACATATATAATGTTGGTGTAGCTTCAACTCAACCAAATATTTTTGGGCATTTAATTTATCACGTCATTACTTCTATTTTTCTCAAAGGACTAATTATTCAAAAGAAAATATGCTCTTGTTTGTGATTTCAGTAATGCCATTTGATAAAACATCAACTACAGGTGGAAAACAAGAACAAAAAAAGTAATCAGAAAAAACTCAAGTTGACATATTCAGAATTAGAAGGGAAGTTCCGCTGGTTATGTTTTTCAAAGTGGATACAACGGATAAAGAGCTACACAATATTACAAGCTTAAATATATTTTAAATCTGCCATAGAAATAACTTAAATTATTATCTGGAAATCACTTGCAATACTTGAGTGCTCGAGTACAAATGATATTCTGTATAATATGAAGAATATCATCCATAACATTATGTATGCTTGCTCAGGAACATGTAACAATTTAAGGTTTCGGCGTAAGAACATTTACTTGATCTCTGCCCGATGATGCACCCTACGCAAAAAGATAAAAGAAAATGTTGTAGTGTGAGCAATCAAAGATTTCAAGATGAAGTGATTAATCGTTGAAGTTCTTACCTTTCTTCCTAGAGGGTTAGGAAATGGTTGAGCTTTAGATTTTGGATGAATCATGACGGTGGATTTATGAGGTCCAAACTTATTACTTGGAGGTGGAATGAAGGGATGTGTCTCCGGACCCTTGTAATCGATTTGATCAAACTCGTCACCGGGTTCTAAGTCCAATCCTTCTGCAAGAGATCGTAAGAAAAGAACATTTTTTACCACATTTGTTTTGCAAGTGGATACAGAGTTGCATCATAAAATCAAGATACACAATTGATTACAGTGTATTGAGTAGAACTGTACCTTTAGATAAGCAAGGGGATATCAGTAGAAAAAGGACTAAGAACAGACTTGCAACTCGGTGTATCTTGAACTCCATATGTCTTCCTGACTTGCAACTATATCGTACAAAAAGAACTTACACTTCGAAGAGATTTGGAGCTGCAGAGTGCAGATTCTGTAGACCACTTTAAAAGAAAGTAGGGATATATAAGAGAATGGTGTTAACATAAGTCGGTGGCCAAGCCGGGCTGGCATGAAGAGAACTCCACATTAGGTAGTGGGTCAGAAAGGAAACACGAAGACTGGCTGGGACACACCTGTATAATCATAAGCATTACACAAATGGTTGATTTTCGTATATTTTCAATTTTGAGTACATTTCAAGTATAGTTAAGGATATAGGCAGTATTGGTGTGTTAATTGTTATACATGAAAAAATTATGGAACTTGATCATGAAAAATTATTTCTCATACGATAAGTCGATAATACTTATTTGAGTAAAGTGAAGTTCAACATTTCCCAAAACAAAATCTTCAATCAACTATAAAAACAAAAATAATTTCGAGAGGGGGGCAACAGCCATGTGTGTGTCTTAAATAAGATTTGAGCTTTGTAGAAGTTGTGTACTCTGATTCCCATATCAGACTTTAAAATCTGGTTAAATTCCTTGGCCATCTTGAGACTGATTGGAAATCTTTTGTCACCATTTATGACAGGATTTGGACCTGGACGATTACCGAAAGCTGTAGATGTCTGCTGGATACTGACGGTGCAAACAGGTACTGGAATGCTGAACACTCATTTTGTTTGAGCTGCAAAAAACATCAGCATCATTTTGGCATTGAATTGTGTCTTTCAATCCGGAAATGTTGCGATAAATATGAGGGCCACGCCATAGTCTGGTGTAAGGTGAGATTATTGAATGCACAGATAGGCCAAGTGGCTAAAACATGTCCAATTTTGCAGGTTTAAACAGTAACATGACTTCTAACATAATATTACACTGTTTGGTTTTTTATTTTGCACATGAGCTACAGAGGCTGATCAATAACATAACCAAATAATAATTCGTCAGACCAAGAACTGAAAACGAGTTTCCCTCAACAGTATATGAAGGTGACAAATGTTCTGAGTATGACAGATTACAGAAAAAAGCTACATTTGAATCATCTTACCTTTGTAATTGTTAAAGATTTCCTCCATGAGGGATGCACAAGTCGCAGACTTATAGTCTATGACATTTGTGAAGTAAGGAGTATGATATTTGAAATGCATTCATTCTAATTCGTAATGAAATATTTTTGCAGATAAGCAAAATATAGGCGGAATGAGATCCTTTACTGCGAACATCAGTTTACAGCTAAAAAAACTTAGAATAATTTTTAATTAAATTTTAAAAAAATCCAAAATTAAAGGATTCAGTTATGTACTTAGGTTTATAGGTTCATAGAAAATAATCTTAAATTAAAATGAACTAACAAAGAGTTTGATAATAACCATGAATATTATCCTTTTAGAGTAACGATCAAGGAGGACAGGTAAGTTTTTGTAAGACGGTGAGACATAATCTCAACCGTTCATTACAAATAAATCAACGAACGAGATTTAACCTAAAAATAACCATCAATTCTAACCGCCCGTATTTTTTGCAAATCCAACCGTCAAATTTTATATCAAACCAACTTAATCTCATCCGTCAAATTTATCAAATCAACGGCTGAATTTACATCCTCCGATCTCACAAATATACATCGTCTCTTTAGATCTTTTCCCTATCCTTTTAAGTGATAAAAATAATGTTTGAAATGATATATTTACATCTGAATTTATTTCTCTTCTCAAACCTTTAAAATTTTCTAATAAATTTTTAACAGGAAATAGTTATAGAAGAAACTTATATTTTCATAAGAACGTAGGACTAAGGGTGTCCAACCGGCTCGTTAGCTTGAAAAAAGTCCGAGGGCCGATCCGTTCCTAGAATAGTATGAATGTAGCAAATTAAACTAGAATACTATTTCCGTGATTTACATATTTATGTAAGACAAAAGAACATTATTTCATCCGTTGAATTCTACCAATCCAATAGCTTATATTGATAACCGTTAATCTACATCCACTTTTTATTTTTTGCCAATTAATTTCAACTAGTAGTTTCTGCTCATAAATATGTGCATGTAGTTTTATTTTATTTTTATAATATAGTTTATATGAAGTTTGTAATTAATATATCAAATGTGTAAATATAAAAATGAGTAGGGGTAAAACAGGAAATAAAATGTGGCTTCATAAGTAACCGTCAATAACCCTCCTTGCGCTTTAAATATAGAATAGATTTTAATTGAAAAATAATTTAATAATTAATCTAATTCAACGGTTGAAATTAAATCCTCAACTTAAATTATTTGTTTCTATTAAAATTTCATCTCGAGACAAATATCAAAAACTGTAAAAATATTTATAAAAACTATTTGTCATGATATATTATTCAAACTATAATGAAATAATACGATTATCTTTAATAAAAATTAATTTATTTAATGAAAAGCCCGTAAAAAGACCTGATTTTGGCCTTGTCAAATAAGTCAACGGACTTTTAAAAGTCCGCGGGCTTATGAATTTTATGGAGGCCTGGCTCGTTTTTTCGATTGGTCCGAATATGTACCCATGTTTAGGGCTCGGGCTTAGGATATTCGGGTGAGACCCGGCCCGATGGATATCCCTACACGGGATATTATCTTGACCGTTGATTTTCATCAATCCAACGTACGAGATTTAAATTAAAATAATCTAATTCAACGTCGATTTGAATCAAAAATCAACTTTATTCTCAACAATCAAATTATTCAAATCAGAAGTTAAAATGATATGATCTCACAAATACTTGATATCCTATTAAAACTTAACCCATATTAATATATTAAAAATATGTAATGGGTTATATTGTTTAAACAACTTAGTCGGACCCTAGAAGAGAAGAGGAGAAGCCGTATCAAAAATTTACGCCTCCCTTGCCGTCATCGCTTCAAAGCCTAGCCATGGTAAAGCTCGCATCTTTTCCAATCCCCTTCGTAATGGAATCATTCTTCAATTCAATAATACCCCAATTCGCTTCTGCTTGGTTTTGTTTACGAATTAATTCTAGGGTTTTGTTTTTGTTGATTTAGCTATAGAATAATCTGCTTGAATTCAATCCACAAATAATTGTGCCATTTCAAACTGTTGAACAAGTTTACAACATATTCTTTCAGGCCACACCTTTAATTGCTGGACTTGCAGTTGCTAGCGCTGCCCTTCTTGGTAGATATGGCATTGAGGCTTATCAAGCTTTCAAAGCCAGACCACCAAAAATGAGAAGGTTTTATGAAGGTGGATTTCAGTCTCAAATGACGAGAAGAGAAGCCGCTCAAATTCTTGGAGTCAGGTAACTTCCGAGCATATTCTCTTTTTTCATACACTTGGTCATTTGACAAGCTATATGTCATTTGTATATATGGTGATTCATTGATGTGTTGAATTCATAAACTGGGTCAAGGAACTTTTCGTGCTAATAGTCATTTGGGTCTTAAGAATTTTCTTACATATGAACCTATGTCTGCATGATTTGGTGTAATGTCTGCCATCTAGATTTATAGTGCCTTGAGCTAATACTTTAATGTGTTTTTTGACGGTGAACAAATGAGCAATGGAAAAGGCGTGGCTGATTTTCAACAAATTTATAAGCAGTTTTTAAATGGCATCATTTACATGTCAGACAACATGTGTGGACTTTTTTAATTTCGCTCTTCTACCTCATCTTATTTCGCTTCAAATATTATCTGATTAATCAACCATGATCATCAGGGAGAGTACTGCTGCCGACAAGATCAAGGAAGCACACCGAAGGGTGATGCATGCGAACCATCCAGACGCAGGTGGCAGTGATTATCTTGCATCTAAAATCAATGAAGCAAAAGATTTGTTATTGGGTAAAACCAAAGGCGGTGGTTCTGCCTTTTAATCAAAATTAATAGCATTTCCTTCACAAAACATCCATGAGATGGAGGACAATATTAATATGGTTCGATTATGGTCTCCGACATCATTTTTGTTGAATTACAGATAAAAAGTCTCCCTTGCAGTTCCATTCTCAGAGTAATGTAACCTCAAGGTCTTTCTTTGTAGGAGTCTAGTTATGAATTCCCCCTGTGGTATCTGTGTGTATGCAATGTATCAGGTTAATGGTGCTTGCCAAAGTTTGAGACCCACTAAGTACCATGTTCCTTAAGTTTATTACTACTCCTCGACGTTGTTGTTATTCAAAGACAATTTGCTGAGTTTTTGCATCTGGTCTTTACTGACATAAGTGATAAGTTCCTAAAGGAACTCTTCATAGCTGATATTGCATTGTAAAGGTCACAGTTTTATGCTCTTATTTCTGAAGAATGCGATCCAAATTTGTCAACTGAGGGTGAGGTATGACGAAGATCCCAAGTTATGGCTTATATTTTGATGTAGTAATGGGACTTGTTTTCATGTTTAGATGAAAGAAAAAAGTGAATTAGATTACAAAGTAGATGAATTCTGTTCTATTCAGTGACTGAGAGTGCTCTTTAGTTAGTTTTTGTGTACATGTAGGGATGATTTGAGCAAAGACGGTAAAAAATCTTTCTGAATCGTCCAGTTAAGGGGGCAACACTCTGCGGCCTGTGGCTAGTTTTATGAGGAGGTTTCACTATATGTGCGTGTATGAATATGGTGGTTTATATATCCGTGTTAGTTCTGCTTCACAGTGAGTTGTTATTTGCAGGAAGTGTATTTCGCCTCCTTGAACTTTTAGTTGATAATCTGGATTCTCTTTCATGGAATTGTGGAGCTAGTGTTGATATGCGTAGTCTCATGTTCATGTATTCGATCTTAGATATGTCTGGTTTGTCATTCACCCGAAAGTGGACTACAACTACAACTACTGATCTTGAACTAGTGAATGAGATGGACGATTGAGATTTGGCCTTACGATTATAACTTATGGATTGAGATGTAATTGATGGCTCCTCCTTAAAACCAACGTCATAAATGCAAGTTGACCAACCACTATCAAATGATTTCAAAAATACTCTAAAATTCATTATTTCCATTCTCTGGAGGTTTCCGTCCTAAAGGTTTTCTCTCTCGTCTTTCGGCGGAGAGAATTTTTGGATCCTTGCTTCTCTTCGAGGCTTTTTTTCCAATTTTGTGTTCCTCTCTTTCCTCTTCCCATCGAGCTGGATCAGTCATGCCGCCAGTTCAGGATGTTTGGCTACCACTGCCTCTCTTCGCAGCAGCCTTCTCTTCCCTACACCTATTTCGGTGCTACACCTTGCTGCTCCTCGAGACGATGGCGCTTCCCAGTTGCTGCTTTCACGTGGAGCTAAGTTAGATTTAATTATAGTACCATCTTGTTTGCTTCATCTTGCTTCATCTTGCTTCATCTTGCTTCATCTTGCTGCTATGTGCTTCATCTTGATTCATCTTACTCTTATCGTGTCCTTTCACTTACAATTCGGTTGCTACATCTTAGATTTTGGTTTTTTCAATTCTCATATTGTACTTAGCGAGGCAAATGATTTGGTTTAGCTATTTTATTTAATTTCGTATCTTTTAATTATATCGAATAAGGCTAACTGGTTATTTAGTTTTTTAAGTTCCCGTATTGTATTCATTGGGCTTATGCCCTCATTTATATACAAAAAGAGAATGGATCAAATGAAAAGTACTAGATTGGTTATAAAATGCAAACAAATCTAAACCACCCATTAGATTTCAATCAATGGTTATAATTAAAGAATATTAATTAATACAAAAAATTTCAAAAGGGCAATAGTGGAAATAGACGCATAACATATATTTCAAATATTCTCATTAATATCAATCCCTTATTTTAAGGGATTGAAGTAACCGACTTTCAATTTTTTATTCTTCCATTTTTTGAGAGTAAGCCTTTTTTCTTATTGGGTTCTTCTTGTGCCGAGCAGTGTTGGGATTTTCATAGTGTCCGACTACGTCTCTTTTATTTTGTCATGTGTTTATTACGTAAATGGGGGACAAAGCATGTGGATTGTTTATTGGGTTGCTGTGGTGGGTTGGCCTATAACTGATCTAGCTTTTATTCCGACTTTATTGTTTTGTGGAATATTGTTTATGTCACATGAACACAGTACAACAAATCATGAATCATAGTGTAGCAATTCACGAATCATATCAACAATTCATGAATCATAGTGTAGCAATTCACGAATCATATCAACAATTCATGAATCATAGTATAGCAATTCACGAATCATATCAAAATTCATGAATCATAGTGTAGCAATTCATGAATCATAGTATAGCATCCTGATAGGACACGAATCATAGTATAGCAATTCATGAATCATATGAACAATTCATGAATCATAGTATAGCAAATCATGAATCATATGAACAATTCATGAATCATAGTATAGCAAATCATGAATCATATGAACAATTCATGAATCATAATACATTAATTGATGAATCATGTTCCCAAAAGGTATAACATTAAAAGATCAATCATATATAACACCAAAAGACCAATCATATATAACAATAAGGACGATTCACATATAACAACAAAGAATTCATGAATCATGAGTGGCGTTGCAGGTCCTTTTTGCTTCTCTTCACAACAATTTCCTGAGAAACCTCCGGTTACGAATCCTACAACTACCACAACTTCCGACGACGACGACTTTTTTGGTGTCTTCGGCGGATGACGAACCAACCATCAGCCACGCACACAACCGCCACCATCACCATCATCCGTTAATTAAGGACTTCCTCCTCCGTCGACGCATGTGCTTATGCGTACCGGAAGCCTGGCTGCTTTGGATTGAAAATTTTATCTACTGGTTGATGCAATCGATTAGATCGGTGAGGAAAATTACAGGACGGAGGATTTTAGGGATTTTGATAAAATTGGAAACGAGGATTATACGGGGAGAGTGATTTATGGAAGAAAAAAATCAAAACCGATTGATTTTTAATTTTTTGTGGACTAATCTGCCCTTCCCTAGTTTTTGAAATCAAAATCTCGTATTTAATGTTTCAATTAATTATATTTGCACCCCCAAATTAATAGCCGTCCGATTTGAATATTTAATGGTTGAGATATGTTTGTATTTTATAACCAAAAGGTGCTTTTCACCTGATCCTTACTCATACAAAAATACTCTAAATCCAAAAAAAATAATTTCGTCTTACTCGTTTATTTAACTTTTCTTGTACTTAAGTAGTATTAATTATCAAATTATTCTGAAACGTTCGTAATGCTTAATCTCATCCTCGTCATGTTACACTAATCACTCATGAGTGTCAAGTCAAACTCTATTAAACATTTGGGCTTTGCGGCCCAAAATTCAGAAACTAGGCCTGAGTATCCACTAACCCAATATATAGTCCGGAATTGTAATCTCTAGGGTTTACAGGATCGAACCTCTTCGTTTGCGGAGCCCCAATCTCAATCACCGGCGAGCAGCGGCGGCTTCAACCAACAATCAATCATGGGGTAACCACTCTGACGCATCTCATGCTTCATCTATTTTTTACATTACGTCTTTCGATTCAGTCTCAGAGTTGATTTTTTAGAAGAGTCTTTGTTAAAAACCTTTGCTTTTAAGATCCATACCTCCGTTTAATCTTTGAACGCCAGAAGTAGTGCTTTAGAATGGTGCCACATTCGCTTGTGTAGTGTATTTTCACTAATAGTTGCATTTTAATTACTGGAGCTTATAGTGAATTGGTCGAGTTTCTGGCAAAAATAACTTGAATATTTAGTTTGCAACTGTTGTAAACTTTATTTTCTAATTTTACTGGTTAATATCGGGTTGAATATTTAGTATTATATGCTTATGCATTGCTGGAATTTATAGTTTGTTTGAGGGATTATGTGTCACTTGTAAAAGTTTAGTTCTTGAATATATATCACCTATTCTGTATCTAGTAGAAAGACGTTGAATATCAGTACATCAAGATGTGTTACTCATGTAAAAATTGAACAGGAAGACACGTGGTATGGGAGCTGGTCGCAAGCTGAAGTCCCATAGGAGGAACCAGAGATGGGCTGACAAGCAGTACAAGAAGTCTCATTTGGGAAATGAGTGGAAGAAGCCTTTTGCTGGATCGTCCCATGCAAAGGGAATTGTTCTTGAGAAAATGTAAGACAAAGTTTCCTCATGAACAACTATATTTCGTATTAGATCACTGGACTCTATTTGAAGTGTTTATTCTATCATATGCAGTGGTATTGAGGCTAAGCAGCCTAACTCTGCTATTCGTAAGTGTGCTAGAGTCCAGCTGATCAAGAATGGCAAGAAGATTGCTGCTTTTGTGCCTAATGATGGTTGCTTGAACTACATTGAGGAAAATGTATGGATTCTGTTCCCTCTCTCTCTCTCAGCTCTTTAGTTTCCATGCTGCGCTTGTTCACTTAAGTAATATGTTCTAACTAATTTTTATCTGAATGTAGGATGAAGTATTGATTGCTGGATTTGGTCGTAAGGGACATGCTGTAGGAGATATTCCTGGAGTTAGGTTCAAGGTGGTGAAGGTTTCCGGTGTGTCACTTCTTGCTCTCTTCAAGGAGAAGAAGGAGAAGCCAAGATCTTAGAAAAATTGAATGGAAAGTTAATGCCGTTTGTTTTTCAGTTTTGAAGAACTTATTGAACTCTTGTATCTTTCTCTATTGTTCTGAATTAATATTACTGTTTACTCTGATAAACCCCTATTTGCCCCAAGTTTTTATTACAAATCAATCTCCTTTTAGACTGTGCTTGCTAAATCCGAACTTGAAAGCAGATTGTTTACTAAGCTTTTGTGATTTCTGAACATTTACAACACTCCTAACTAGTGTTTGAATCAGTTATGGTTCTGCACTCAGTAGTAAGTCCCTGAATTTACACTAAATGTATCAGTCTCCAACCAATTTCCAACCTATCTATCAGTATCAAGCTAGGGGGAAAGTATCATGTGGAATCCCACATTTTCATGGATTCATGGATCTCTCTTTGCATTCGTTGATTACATTTACTGTTTGCATTTTGGACGCACCAGATTGTGCCAGCGCATTAATGAGCATGTGCAACTCACGTGTGCATTTGTCATGTGCAACTCACATGTGCATTTCAAAAATGCAAACACGTGGCACAATCTGGTGCTCACAAAAAATGCAATCAACGGTGATGAAGGGGGATCCATGGATCCATGGAAAGAGGGGGTTCCACATGATACTTCCCCTCAAGCTAGGATCCATTTCCGCAGCTATCTTTTCCAATATCCGCACTCTCTTTTGTAAAAGTTGTTTATCCGATCCACTGTCATCATATCCTGAACTATCATATCACCAAATGGCATGAGCATGGAGTTCTGATAGGTTTGTTAGAGGGATAAATAAATGGCTTGTTGTACATACCATGACCATATTTATTTGTTGAAAAAAACTATCACCAAATGAATGGCTGGCCCTCCGAGCTCTGAATTAACTGCCATAATGATTTAGATGTTTTTGTATAGACAAGATTTTTGCCAGATATTCATTCAGTGTCTACTGCAAAAAATCACTCGCTCTATAAGTTCAGTGTGCTGCCTTCTCTCTCTATTACTGAGAGATCGTGAGAGTAGCTGTTGGGTTCAAAGTGGAAAATCTTGGCTGTGTTAGAAAAGATAGGTTCAATTTCATTATTGTTCGCTGGTGTACCTACATATACAATATACTAGGCATTGCAGATCACACTACTTTAGCTGCACAGTTACGGCAAAACTGCAGCTTTGGACAACGAAGAGCCATGGAGCAATTTATAATACATTATATACATAGATCAACAGATGGCCACAGCCAACCAGAGAAATCATCCAGTGCAGTCTCATTGGACAGTACATGTATTTCCTTTAGATGCCCAGCAACTGGTTTACGCTTTGCTACGTTCATTTGTTTCAGGTGTCGCTGCTATGTAGCAGTTGACTTTTCTTAGATGCCCAAACTACTTCTTGCTTAACAGTTATGCTGCAACTGTCACAGAAAGATTACAATTACAGCTGTAGCAATATGTTGTAAGGGGATGATTAAACAACTACCTAGCAGCAAATATTCAATGGGACATTATAGACTACCTAAAGTAAATTTTCAAGTTAAACTCAGCTGTGTGCCATAGTGTCGCTGTCCTGGTCTTGGGCACTTCCTACTGCAGGGTCAACAGACGTGGCATCAATGTCACACGATGATGCCAAAACCGTTTTCTGGACCAACCAAATCAAATGAGCTACTTAGTACTGTTATAGCCGATCCTGTCAAATGCTAACATATTCATGTTGACTATAAATATTGTTCATTGTCATGTTCTGTTATGAATTGTTTTCAAAAGATGCTATACTATCAAGTTATAATACATGATAGCTGATTGGTAAAAGCTAGGAACTCAATTCAGAATCATTAACAGTGTTTCTCAGATTCACAAACAGCAAACCTTGACTGCAGATGCAATCAGGAACATTGGAACCCCATTTTCAAGTGAAACTACATTTATATTTGAAAATGCTTCGTCTCTTGTGAATTCAGTACTCATGGCAGATATGGTTTGAGAGCAGAAGATATCGACGACTTACAATAGGTTCAAAGTCTGGACTGGATAAATTGACTGTCAGGTTTCTCATTAGTAAAAGAACCTGCACATATAGCAAGGTAGTTTAACTTTATGGGTAAAAATACTCCCAGAACGAAACAACTCAGCCAGAAAGATAACATGTGACTAAAATATTTACAGATTATGAGAGAGGCAAGGAAAGATGGAATCATCTAAATTTTGTCGAATGCTGAATGGATCATATATAAGTTCATGATGGACAAATCATAATGATGATAAAATCTAATGATTGGCTCACAGTTTCAAAATTTATAGGATCCATCTCTTTAAGCTTCTGCACATGCCCTTTGGTTTCTGGATCAAAGACGCTCCCAATAAAGTTATATACTTCAGCAAAATCAGGTATACCTGTTAAAAAAAGAAATTTAGAAACCCGCATCTATAATGATGTAGAGGTGGGTGATTGAAATAATAGATTTGATACTGGTACCATCCTTGCTCGTGATTTGACATTAGAGAGAAATTTGCATGTAGAAAGAAGAAATATTTAGCAGTTCACCATAAAAGAATTGTGCAAAGGTACAATTAAGACCAAAATACACAGTTCAATGGAAATGCGTTTCTTACCATGAACAACTGGAGTTTGGGTCCCTGATTGGGCACTTCAAAACTTGTGGGATTTCTTGAGCTTGGACTAGTGCCAGCACTGCTATCAGCGATCAATGTAAACCCCTTGGGTACATCATCAACTGAATCACAAATGATTTTAAGAATTTTGAGAGCAAAAAATCAGTGACGCATTTATTTAATATAGAAATAACTGATATATGCATGCCTTCAACTTCACTAAGATCAGTAAAATCATCTTGACACGATGGCACAATGCTGCTTGATCCAGAGTTTAAAAGCCCGGATTTGTCATCCCATGGATAATATCCAGATGGAAGGTTATTGAAAGAAAACGAACAGACCGAAGAGGGTTGAAGTGGCGCTAAAACTGCCGATTGAATAGACAGTTGTCAACATGCCACTCTGGCAAAGAACAGGATACAACGCATAGATATCCATACAGTAAGCAAACAAACCATTTTTGGATGCTTTCTGTGGATAAGGATGAGCAGATTTCCGCTTTGGCCTAGGCGGCGGCACATGTGCCATTGTTCCATTCCTTTGAACCTTAAGAAAGTACTTCTGCGCATGACTCCGGATCTGCAGAAGTAAGGCAGGGAGTCCTGCTTGATGAGACAATTATACTAATGATCAAATGAAACACATCTGTTACACATTGCTTCCTACCACCATCTAGTAGATATTAAATAAATCATGTACCTGAATAACAGTCTTGGTACCTACAAAGTCTTCAATTTTTTTCCAATCACGATCAAACCTGGATGTTCAGCAGAATCAAATATAAGTGTCAATACAAATCCAATCAGTACAAACAAGTTCACATCATGATAAATCAACCACAAAATTGTTGCAGTGAATCAAGTATAAACTTCAAATTTATACTCTCTGCTTACTAAAAATATCATCCACTCTAGGGTTTATCAAATTACAACAAACTAACTAAATCAACTATGCAGCACTCAGCAGTCAACTCAAAGTGGATTCATAGCAACAAATTATTACAGTTGAAGAGCTTCAAGGAACTTGTCATGCTCTTCATCAGTCCAGCTCTCTCTCGACTTAGTAATCGTATACTGTTTCCTCACCTTCTTCTCCAACGCATCCGTCGCCGCCGTCGAACTCGACATATCCAGCAAGCCGTAGATTCCGAGCAACACAGAGAAAAGGAGATCAACTAATGGCTCAAATTCGATCTGGAGAGTTGAAGACTGAAACGAATTTGTGGTGACAAATTGCCGAGCAACGTCGTCCGTTCGTTCATCCACGCCGAACTTCAAATCCTCTGCATCGAGATTAATCGCTTGTACGTAGAGATTTCATCTCAGCCGTTCATTTTTTGGATTAGATTTGTATAGATTTTGATTGGTTGATGTTTGTGGGAACTGTGGAGTGCGATGTAGTGAATGAAAGCCGCCATGACACGTGTTCGTGCCCGAAAAGTGGCTAATAATTGATTGCAACATGCGAGTCTACAATCACCACAAGTTTCGGGTTAGAGAGGATCTAACCAGGTTGATAAGTGACGTGGCTGTCGCAAATCATTCATTCGAAGTTCGATCCGACGGCTTCAGAATTTCAGATTCATCAATCTCCCCCAACTGTCGTATTGGGGCCTACCCTTCACATTGTAATATGTACGCCGAGTTAAAAAAAATTGATTGAAACGCCCGAGTTACAATTTTGATTCAAATAAGATCACTCGCCAAAAGAGAAAGGTTCAAGTAGGACACACAATTCTTTTTAGGACGATGAGACGCAATCCTGATAGTCATTATTAATAATTTTATATCTACAAATTAGATGTGGATGAAGGTCATCTCTTGTTGTCGTGGCCTTCAACACCGCATATCTTACAATGCTAAACTTTTTTTGCACTTGAACTACCTTAAACTTTACTAGTCTCATAATCTTGTTGGCTTTGGAATTGATTTTCTGGTCTAGGGATGCACAATCGGTTCAAATCGGACCAAATAATTGTGGTTTGAATCGGTAGACTGTAAATTTTTGAAAATGAGGACCGAAGAATGGATGACTACAGACCAATATAATTACGGCCCAGTCCAGGTTTGGACCGTAAACCCCTAATTAACTTTTTATTTAATTTTAAATTACAAAATTGATTTTGAAAAAATGAATAATGGGAAAAGTTAGAGGAAGACAATTATGTTTTTACTAGTACTTTTGTGCACAAAAATTTGTGCATATACAAAGTTCACTTATCTTAATTATATTATTTGTTTCAAAAAAAATTATATTATTAATTAAAAATATATATAATATCAAATTATATACTATATTATAATTATGATATTGTAAATATGTGGAGGAGTAGGGGTATTTTTGTAAGCCAAATGTCGCTTCAAAAAATAAATGATAATTAAGGGGCTAAGGCTTTATTAATAGTAAGATAAGACAATGAGACAAAATCCGAACCGTTTATTAATTGTAATCCAACGGATGAGATTAAAAGTAGAATAACCGCAAATCCAACCACCCCATGTTTTTCGCATATTCAACGCCCACTTCATAAATAATTTTTTTCAACTTTATATACATCATATTTAATTTTTTAAATATTTTTGGTAGCATTTATGTTTAATTTTTTAATTTTCATTGATATTTTCCTATTTTAAATGATATATTTTAAATATTGAAATATTAAAATAGTTTATATTACGGTCCGGACCGTAACTTTGTTGGACCGTATCGGATCGTAACCCATAATCTCAAAAAAATATGGACCGTGTCCGGGTTAACGACTGGTCTAGTTTTGTGCATCCCTATTATGGCCAATTCATTTCATTATGAATTCTTGTAGTTTGTTTTTTATCCTTAATAACTCGCTTGTATGCGGGGTTCGAAACTTATAAATGACCAGTGGAAGATACCCACAAAGACTCTGGAGGTATGACTCTGAAAATCTCGCACCATGTCGTTATGTGTGCCATGATGGTATAAGCTGTCCAAATTTTTGCCTTATCTATGATATTCCAATTCATTCATTGAAAGGGTTCATTTTTCAATTTGGAGTTAAATATGCTCTTCAATTGTGGGAGACAAAACCTATGATATCCACGAGAAGGTTTTCACTCCTCGAAAGTATTCACCGCCGTTAACAATTCCTTGTGTCTATCTGAAATGACACACATGTCATCTGTCTCAGTGATACCCTCCCTAATACACCTCATGAACCATTACCAGCCAGAGGTATTTTCACTCTCAACCAATGCAAATGCAAATGCTAGAGAGAGCGAATGATTATCCGCATCTAATGCAATGTCAACAGGTAATCTTTCGTTATATTTCCCATACAGATATATGACATTAACATTGATAACAGGCCGACAATGCTCAAATGCCCTAGTATAAGGACCAAACGCCCAAAATACAATTCACCAGCGTACGACACCACTCAATTGATCTGTGTCTCATTTGACTAACGTTTTAGAGTTTTTATCTTGTATACTCTACAATAACCGAGGGAGCTTAGAAAAATTTTCTTTCTAAGTGTCATATGCAAGTGTCATTGCTTCTTGTTTCACTTGCCACTCTTTGAGATAGTTAATGGTATAAGTCCTTAAGAACATCTGCTTGAATTTTCTGCTTCTCTAAACACAACTTCTCTTTCAAAACATCGAGGTATTATCTTTTGAAAACCGTTTTGCTCAAATGAATGTTATCTCGCTCTAAAACAAGTATGATCTCCTATATACTTGATAAGCCGCCAATAACCTACTTTATGTCTCATTCTCATCTTAATTTTTCACACACTATTCAGCCCAACTCTTTTACAAGCGAATATAGCTGAACTGAACACTTAGCTTCCTCTTTCGATTCCCATATCCCCCAACGCATAAAGAATAATCATCTTTATTGACAAGTTAATCACCCACAAATTCATTCGACGGCTAATTTTCATTCCAAGGAGATATATCATTGAATGCCGGCCGGATTGATGAGCCAATATGATTGAGCGAAAGACGGTAAAAACCCACCACAAATAAATCATTTGACATGATTTCTAATTGTTCCATCTCATCCATATCGTACTCATGTACGTCATATCACCATCCAACATTTCAAAAGTATATAAATACAATATATCTGTTTACAAACAACCAACAATTTCAAACAAAATCACACAAAACCATAAATATGTGATATTAGAACAAACCCACCAAAATTCAATACAATTAACAATAAACACACATTTTCAATAAAATAACATACCGACAAAATTGTGAAGGATTTGGAGTCGCCGTGGATTTTAGAATGGAGGATGTGAGGAGAAAGATCAATGTCATATTTTTTGAAACAACTTTAATTCGGGAATATATGTATACGCGGTTTGAAACAACGGGATTGTCTTTAAATTTGATAAGATGCACTTTCATGCAGACGTTGCACGCCACATGGGAAGAAAGATCAATGTCAATTTTTTTACTGGGCTCAGACTCAAGGCGGAGATGAACTTAGGATGACTTGAACCACTGACCTCTATGAACAAAGACCAAATGACTGACCATTAGGCCGATGCTCTTTATGCATCTTGTAATCATTAATAGAGGGCTTCCCATTTTATATATAGTAGAGATCAATCATACTTCTTTTGTGATCCATTCTCATAATTATTATTTAATCTATCCTATATATAAAGCACAAAGGGGTGAATTGTTGGTTCTTTTGAAGCCACAATTCATCTCCACTAAATACCCCTATTTTTATTATTGATTACATAAAAAAATATTTCATTTAGTTATTGTTTACTTTAATAAATATAAAATACAAATAAGTGACACATGTGCACTAATAAACTAGTAGGAAAGAGATCAAGGAGGACATACAAATATATGTAGGACAGTAGGACATCATCTCAATCGTTGATTTCTAATAATCTAACGGTTGAGATGTTAACCGTCATTAATAAGTAAAAAGTAAAATTAAATTAAAATAAATAAATAAATAAATGTTATCTGCACAAAATTTGTGCATCAATTTACTAGTATATTTTATAAAGCGCAAACTCTCTTATTAACAGTTATTTTTGAAGCCACGTTAAACTTTCCCAAATACCCCTGCATAATCACATAATTACTATAATATATATATTTCTATTATCTTCCTATATATAAAGCCCAAGGGTGTGAATTGACGGTTTCTTTTTGAAGCCACAATTCACATCCCCATTTTACCCCTGTTTAAATCAATAATTGCGATTTCATATAAATATATAATTATGATAGACTGCATATTTATTATTTTATGTTATTTTAAGCATATTTTAGATTAATTAGTGCACAAATGTGCACCAAACTACTAGTATATTTAATACGTAAGGGGTGGTAGTAGCGGTTATCATGTGAAGCCAGATTTCACATTCCAAAATTACCCTTATTTTTCTTAATTATTATTATAACAATATTTATTTGGTTATATTTGATTATTTAAATTTATAAAACACAAAATATGTCATAAAAAATAGGGTTTTTTGCCGAAAACCACTCGCCCAATAGGCCAATTTGAGCGAAACCAACCCTCCAACTTTTTTTTAAAATAACCACCCTTCAATTCAAATTTCATTTAGTTCAACCACCCCATCACTGTTCCGTTACTATTTCCGTTAGATTTAACTGTTGACTATGTCGACCACTCATTAATTCCTAATTATATGGTTATATAACCTTAATTAACTCTTTAATATAAATTAACTCATTAATAAATTAATTCGTAAACAAAACTAACTCAAATTATATATTAAATAATCCAAGTTAATTATTCAATTGACCCTTAAAATTAAATTAATTTTTAAACTAAAATAATCCTTAAACTAAATTAAACACTATACTAAACTAACCCTTAAAATAGTATAACCCCAAATTATATGTACATAATTAAGCGTAAACATCATAAGTAATCTTTAAAATTCAATTAACTTTTGAATTAAAATAAGCATAAACTAAACCAACCCCCAAATCAAAATTATATAATAAGAAAATACTAATTAATTATTCAATTAGTTTTTGAATTGAATTAAACAAAAATTATTCCTAAATAAGTAACCCAAAATATGATTATAAAATTTAATAATGTTAATTAATTATTCAAATAAATCTTAAATTTATATGAATCCTTAATACCCCTAAACTAAATTTATCCCAAATTATAATTATATAGCTAAATATATCACAAAGTAAAGGGGTTAAATTTAATGAAGGTATTAATCAGGGTTATTTATTTAATTATGATTATTTATTTAATTAGGGTCATTTAGAGTAATTTATCTATAATCATGGATTAAGGGATGATCAACATAGTCAACGGTTAAATCTAACGGAAATAGTAACGGAACAATGAAGGGGTGGCTCAACTAAATGAAACTTGAATTGAAGGGTGGTTATTTTTAAAAAAATGTTGGAGGGGTGGTTTCTTTCAAAAACCCTAAAAAATATAATGCTCAAATATGCGCATCAAAATACTAGTTTAATTAAAATGTAACGCGGTTTGATTTATTATGGGCAGGTTTAAAAGTAGAACCACATGTGATCCTAATAAATTATCCTCTAATGACAAAATACGGTCCAAATTATCACAAATGACAAACAGAGGAAAATAAACTACCTCTGATTATAAATTACAGTCTAAACTATCCAAAATGATAAATAGAGGCAATAAATTAGCCACCAATGAAAAATTACGGTAAGAGTTACAAAATATGACAAATAGAGGCCAATAAACTATCATCCAATGACAAAGTACTGTCCGAACTACCTAAAATAACAAATAAGGGTGACTTTCAAAATAAATAATCAATTTTTATCAAAATTAATTAGATTAATAAAGATTTATTTTTATACAAATTTTTGCATTTTTTATAAAAATATATATAGTTATTTACAACTAAACATTTGATATAGTAGAGGTAGGATCTAGAGGGACCATAAATTTTTGTAAGAAAGACATAATCTCAACCGTTGATTTGATTAATCCAATGGTTGGGATTAGGTTGGTTTTTAATTAAATTGGGCGGTTGGATTAGCAAAAAACACAAGCGATTGAATTTGACGGTTACTTTTTAAATTAAATCTCATCCATTAAATTATTAGTAATTGACAATCGATTGTGTCTCACCTCTTACAAATACTTCTTTTCCCTGATATTATATATCGTTCTTTTTTGTTTAAAAGTACTTACACTTATGCTTAAGACTTCGAAAACCTGATTTGGAGATGTACTGTTTGGAGCGGGTTTTAGTCCGCTTTTTTATGATATGAAACATAAATACCAAAAATACATGAAGCGTAAATTAAATATTAATATATAGAAAATAGAAAAGGTTCAAGAAGGACCGATAAATGTTTGTAAGACAGAAGGACATCATCTCAACTGTTAATTTCTATCAATTCAATGGTTTCACCAATCTCCCTGTATTTTGTGTAATTTTATTATAAATTTAATCTCAGCCGCTAGATTAATCTTAACCACCGACTGAGATTAAGTTTTATGTCTCAAAAATTTGATGTATTCCTAAAACTCAACCTTAAATATAATTATGTATTTATAAAATAAAATGAGAGTATAGACTTTTTATATTAAACTCATACTCAACCCACACTATATAATTCACGTTCGGTTATAATTAAAAAATCATTTTTTACAAGCCACTCTAAATCCGTTCTTACAATCGTATTTTAAAGCTTATTTTGGTGGTTTGTATCCGTGGTTTCTCCACTCATGTCGCTAATGACTAAATTACTCTTGTGACTTTTATATTATGATGACGAGATTTCCATCCAGATCTATCTGCTGCTGATGTTGTCGCTGTTCAAAAATGAAAGTGCATTCTCCATATGCTATCGACAATGGAGATAGAGGGAGGGTGTTAAATATAGAATAGAACATATTAGATGAATCACATTTATTATCTATTCAACCACATTTATACCTAGCTATATTCTTTAGGGATGACAATCGGTCCGGACCGGACCGGATAATTACGGTCCGGTCCGAATCGATGGACCATAAATTTTTGAAAATGTGGACCGTGGAGCGGACCGGACCGTTACGGACCGGTCTAATTACGGTCCGGTCCGGGTTTGGATCGTAAACCCGTAATTATTATTTTACTTAATTTTAAATTAAAAAAATTAATTAAAAAATCAAAATAATATATATTTTTAACTTTATATACATTTTATTAAATATTCTAAATATTTTCAGGAACATTTAGGTCTTTTTTTATTTTTTATTGATATATATCTATTTTATATGATATATTTTTAATATTTTAATATTTTATAGTTATTTAATTTATATTACGGTCCGGACCGGACCGGACCGTAAATCTCTTGGACCGGACCGTAACTCGTAAATCTAAAATTTTATGGACCGTGGACCGGACCGTAATTAGACTGGGACCGGACCGTAATTTTACGGTCAGTCCGGTCCGGTTTTACGGTCCGGTCCAATTTTGTGCATCGCTAATATTCTTGATATATCCATTATTAACAAATATCTCATCTACATATGTAATGTAACACATTCTCTACATTCTCCATGTTCAATTCAGTCAATAAAGTCTTTTTTACAATATTTTATCTTCAACAAGGTAGTTTAAATCGTAATTTATCATATGGAGGTGGTTCACAACTGGTAGGATGGGTTCGGATGACTTTGGGTAAAAGGGGCCTTCTGAGTTCAGTGGTGACCTCAGAATCCTCAGATTCTCACTCGATAGGCAGATGTGGCCACCCCCGAGTCAGAAAGTGGGAATCTAGTGGGAATTCACCGAAAAGAACTCGGTGAATAATCTGAGTTGTTGGGTTTTGTGGGCTGTTGATATGGTGATGATGTAAAAGGGAAATATGCTGAGTTTATTGAATGGGAAAGGGGTGGTTCGCTAAGCCACAACAAGCGTACTACTACTATGGCCTAGTGGCCTTGATACTACTACGATTCTATGGGCGCTGCCCAGATTATTCTAAGGGAAATACTAGAGACATATTGCTGGATAATTTGATAATAGATGGATGTTAGAATGAGTAGCAGACTGCCCCTTTTATACTAGGCAGATTCTGGTGCATTAGAGGCGTCATTCATGGCTGGTCCTTGGTCAAAAAGAGCTGTTGGCGCGCATTTAATGCTCGGTGGACTAGCTGTTGGAGCCCCCTTTAATGGCCTGGTCAAGATAGCTGTTGGGGCATTCAAAGGAGGATAATAGGCGACAGTAATGGCCTTGATTTGCTGCTGACCAGGTTCTTTAAGAGCATGCGCAGCAGGGGCTTCATTCAAGGAAGTGGCTTTAAGGTGCGCTTCCTTTAAAGACTCGGCCAGTTCATTCAATGCCTTTGTACCAGGGTCTTTTGCATCATTCCTTGGCTTCATTGCTGAGTTCTCATGGGTCTTTAGTGGTCCTTTGATGTTGGCCTCGAGTGGGTCAAGTAGGGTGCCTTTGGCAGCCCCCGAGATGGTGGAAAGTGGGTAGATGGTGGCTGAGTTCTTGAGTTGCTGAGTTGGGTGTTTCGGGCTGTCCTTTATCTTCGAGATGGCCTTCAAAGTGGCCTGTTTAGAGGGCCTAAGTGCCGGGTACGCATCAGGTCCCGCCCCACGAAGAACGATCTTGTCCTCAAGATCGGAATCGGTTGCTTCTTTGATGATAGTTTGCAGCGCGGGCTTTGTCTTTGCATCAGCGGGTTCTCCTTGCAACTTGACCTTCTTTTTCCCATTGTTGAACTCCATGGTCAGTGATTTCCAATTCACCTTGGTCTCCCCAAGAGTTTGCAGCCACTTCATTCCTAAGATTGCATCGGTTTCACCAATTTCGAGTGGTAGAAAATCTGCTTTGATCTGTCCGTTGGGCAGCTTGATCATAACATCCGGAAAGAGGCCACGGCTCTTTGCTACCACTCCAGTTCCGAGAGTGACTTTGAAAGGTCCTCGATCAACTATTGGAAGTACCTGTTCTTGCACAATATGGGGTGAAATAAAATTGTGGGTTGCCCCACTATCAATTAACACTTGTACCTTTTTGTTACCAATGTGTCCTCGGACCATCATAGCTTTGGAAGGAGAGGGTCCGGTCACGCTGTTGAGGGCAATTTCAGTGGGCTCCTCATCCTCTTCCTCGGGAATTTCTTCATCAAACTCGCCCTCCATGATCCTTAGTGCGCGCTTGCTGCATTCATGCCCGGGCAGCCATGGTTCTTGGCACTTGTAGCATCGGTTTGGCTCTCGGTTGGGTGGGCGAAGTTGCTGCTGGTTAATGTAACCTTTGTTGGGGAAGTTTCTTGGTGGAAAAGGCCTTTGCTCGGGCTGGACTTGGCTATCCAAGGGTGGCAGGTTGCTGGTGTTCTTGGCTCGGTTGAATCTGGCCTCCCTTGTCTCTACTTGCTGCGCCATTACCATTATCTCCATCAAATCCCTTGGTTTCAGCAGCTTCACCATTGTCCGAATCTCAGGTTTGAGGCCTCTATAGAATATAGAAATCAAGACATCCTCAGGGAATCCCCCAATACTTCCAGCGAGATCTTCAAACTCCTCGCAATATTCCTGCACACTCTTCTTTTGCTCTAGCGAAAAGAACTTCTCACGAACCTCAGATGGGTCTGCCCCTCGAATCTAGCAATGACAGCTTGTTTGAGATGATCCCAGGTCGGTATAGGCCACCTCATTGAGTGATAGGTGTACCACTTGAACGCTTTGTCTTCAAAGCACATGGTTGCTGCACTCAATGCTTCCCGATCGGACAGCCGGTTGACGTTGAAGTACCTCTCGGCTTTATAGACCCATTCGTCCACATTGATGCCACTGAATATGGGCATCTCCAGCTTGCGAAAGCGCTGATCGCCACGCGTTTGTTGCATAATCAGGGGGTCCTCATCATGGGGCACTTCCTCATAGTAATGGTCGGTTGCGCGCGTTTTGTTGGAAGTGCGCGACCTGCCTTTCATGACCCCAGCGCGCAGGTCGTTCCTCCCTAATAAAGGGGCCCCTTGGCGCATTCCTCTGCGCTGATTCCCCATCAAACATATTGGGTTGGCTTGGTTGCGGAGTAAGGAAGTTTGGTGGGGCAGATTCGGTCTTTTTTCCCAGATTCAAAGACCCTCTTTCTGCCGCATTCAGATTGGGCATGAGACCCTTCCCACGGTCTGCACTTCGCTGTGATCCCTCAGTATGATCAGGTTGCTGCTCAGCTTGGGTAGGGGCAGCAGGAACTTGGTTGTTAGCGGAAGCATTGTCTTTAGCGGAAGCTGAAATAAGGATCACCAATTTCCTGTTGAGCTCGGCAAGGTTATTGTTCACCTCAGCAGCGTTGCTGTCCACCTTAGCCTCCAGTGAGGCCTGCTGCACTTTGAAGCTTTCAAAGTCAGCTCTAAGACTCAAGACCGAGTCTTCTTCGCTGCTGGCAGTTGCCTCAGATGAGGACTTTGATGTTGCCTTGCTCTTTGTTGTCATTGTCCTTCGGAAAGAACGTGCTCTGATACCAACTTGGTAGGATGGGTTCGGATGACTTTCGGTAAAAGGGGCCTTCTGAGTGACCTCAGAATCCTCAGATTTTCACTCGATAGGCAGATGTGGCCACCCCCGAGTCAGAAAGTGGGAATCTAGTGGGAATTCACCGAAAAGAACTCGGTGAATAATCTGAGTTGCTGGGTTTTTTGGGCTGTTGATATGGTGATGATCTGGGAATGATGTAAAAGGGAAATATGCTGAGTTTATTGAATGGGAAAGGGGTGGTTCGCTAAGCCATAACAAGCGTACTACTACTATGGCCTAGTGGCCTTGATACTACTACGATTCTATGGGCGCTGCCCAGATTATTCTAAGGGAAATACTAGAGACATATTGCTGGATAATTTGATAATAGATGGATGTTAGAATGAGTAGCAGACTGCCCCTTTTATACTAGGCAGATTCTGGTGCATTAGAGGCGTCATTCATGGCTGGTCCTTGGTCAAAAAGAGCTGTTGGCGCGCATTTAATGCTCGATGGACTAGCTGTTGGAGCCCCCTTTAATGGCCTGGTCAAGATAGCTGTTGGGGCATTCAAAGGAGGATAATAGGCGACAGTAATGGCCTTGATTTGCTGCTGACCAGGTTCTTTAAGAGCATGCGCAGCAGGGGCTTCATTCAAGGAAGTGGCTTTAAGGTGCGCTTCCTTTAAAGACTCGGCCAGTTCATTCAATGCCTTTGTACCAGGGTCTTTTGCATCATTCCTTGGCTTCATTGCTGAGTTCTCGTGGGTCTTTAGTGGTCCTTTGATGTTGGCCTCGAGTGGGTCAAGTAGGGTGCCTTTGGCAGTCCCCGAGATGGTGGAAAGTGGGTAGATGGTGGCTGAGTTCTTGAGTTGTTGAGTTGGGTGTTCCGAGCTGTCCTTTATCTTCGAGATGGCCTTCAAAGTGGCCTGTTTAAAGGGCCTAAGTACCGGGTACGCATCAATAATACCTATTTATAATTTTTGATAATTCAAATTTGTCAATGAAGATAGTTCACTTACCTTATTTGTCGTTTATGACAATTCATATGTTTTTGTATTTTTCCGGTACCATATAACCGGCGAGACGAAGCCATATCCAAAATGCGAGTGCTTAAAATCGGACACGTGGCACCTTATCTACGACAAGAAATCCTCCTCTTCATCGACGAGTTTTGCTACTGTAAGCCGAAAATCTGAGTATGAAAATCAATCTCGGAGGTCGGATCGGAAGCGCATCGTCAAGCAGACTTGGACGGCTTGACGCTCCGCTGATCCATCAGTTTTCCTACCTTAGACCTAGTTGCTCTAAAAATGTCAATCCCGATCCGCAAAGCAACAGCGACGGCAAAGGTCTGTATTTCAACTTATTTGTGATATCAGTGAAACACGACAACTGATGATTGAATGTAATTTTTGGTATTTGGACTCGATCAATATTTGTAATTTTCTAAATCCGAGTTTGTTCAGCCTGATTTTGCTGTTTAGATATTATTCTGCTGCTTGAGAATGCATTGAGGATGCACTTTATAGTTTCTCTAATGTGCATATGTGATCGATGGATTTTGAGATTGTCCGAATGAGCTAGTAAAAGTTCAACAAAGCAGCAAGATACTGCTTTTAGGTTATAAATTTAGTTGGTTTAAGGAATATTCCCAACCAATTATATTGGTCTCGAAACATTGACATGCGAAACCGGGTTTTTGTTATAAGTGCTAGCCTGCTCGATGTTACTTTTGGAAACTATTTGTTTTTTGCATGTAAATTAGACATCATTTGTTGGTCTCATTGTGATTTGAAATGCAGCCTTAGAAATATAGAAATAATAAGATTAGAATTCCGACAATAGCAAATTTCTAGCCAGCACGGACTAATTCATATCTTCTCAACAAATGATACAGCGGTGGGATTGAACATTATATATTGACCATGTGTCTCGTAAAAGGTTGTCATTTTTGTTTCAATAAGTACATCTAACGTAATGTTGGTCTAGAATAACAATCTTTTCTCAGTTGCAAATAATAATTTGTTGTTCAACTCTCAGGTGATAATTCATCTCAGGATTGGGACAAGGCTTGGAAAAACTTTAAGAAGCAAGGAAAGAAATCTTTATTGTCAGGCTTCTCTCCGAACAAGTATGTAAGCTGGAACCCCAAGCGATCAGAATATCCATTATCGGAGGAAGTTGACCCTATTAAGAGAACAGAACGATCAAACCTCGTTCTATGGACCAGTCCAAGTTTCACACTTGGGGGAGCAATTGTAATTGTTTCATTACTTTTGATATACACTCTTCTGTCACCTGCCAAATAACTCAAACAGGAGCGACATCTCCAGCTCAGAACCTGCCGGTCTGAAAGTACGATGATTTCATTGTTATTATTTACACTATTATTATTATTATAATTTCAAGGGGTAGATTCGTGTAATGAGAATTTCACATCCACGGGCGTTTTAGTTGCACATTTTCTTTCTTATTTGATAAAATGTACTCTACGTACAGGAATGACATTATTCTTTGAAAAATAATCAAACGGGGACTTGATTGATACCTTGTTCGCCAGTATGTTAAGTCTGGTCTTATGTCACCATCCTTTGTCGCCTCCAACGAACAAGCCGCAGATCTCTTTACGAAGGGGCTTGCGGCAGATGCTCTCAGTTGCCTCTCCTCCAAGCTCAACGTTTTGAACTTTATTCAATACACGAGTCGACGTGGGGTCGGAGCTTGGGTATTGAGAGTACCTGTCTTACTCTACAGCCATTCAGCGGCAGCAGCTCCCAGCTGTGACGAAGACTCAAACCCTAATTGAAAGATCTAGGAGGGACATCTGCAAGTAGAAAATTAGATTAGAGACTTAAATTTAAATAGCATTATTTAAAAAGTATACACATGTAATTCTGTAAATAGGAAATTCTGTTCCAACTCATTTTGCATTGAATAAACAAAAAAATTAGATCAGAAAGATTCCGGACAAACTCCGAACA